>MU158769.1:257273-297838 GCA_015888305.1 Antheraea pernyi | reverse complement strand
ATTCTAAACTATTTCAGTTTGATAAGGGAAAAAAATAAAACCCTTCCACTTGTCTGTGTATGCGTGCACGTGTGTGGAGGTGATATGTGTAATGTTGTCGCAGTGATGTAAGATTTTGTATCACTGTATCGCACGAGCAGCGTACTCAAGGGCTCCACGCCGAGGGAACGGACCTAGGCTTGAGCAGTTGCCAAGGGGGGGCTAGTCTGGTGTGCGGGAGCGAAATTTATCCCTAGACCAAGGCGGCGTGATCTGTGGTTACGCGGGCGTGTACATACAGGTACATACAGGCTGGTACTGATCGTTCACTGCCGTTATTTCATCGGGAGGGTAGGTAAAAATATGTCGCGGGCGTTTTTTACGGTGTTGTTTTATCTGAAAATATATTTGAATATGGTAGTATAATAGTATGTCTTTCTTTCATTTATTCGAAACTCCAATGAGAATTACACTAAGCTAATACAATATGTCTCGCAAATATCGCACCATTTATTAGAAAAAGTGCGTGCGTACAAAGTACACATGTCAGAAGTCAAACTTCATTGGCGAACTAGTTTATAAGTCTTATTTATATTTATACAAATCTAAAACTTCAGAAAAATTTAAAAATTCTAGTTGAAAAATCTGCGTTTACTGCAAATGACGTCACTTCCGTTGCATACTTGCGTGACGTTACATCTGTAAAAATTTTACTTTCATGCGCCTAAAGAAGTTTCACTTCAAAAAATAATAAAATTTTATTCATAAAGTTTATTTATAAATTTAACTCACTGTTTATACACTGTATAAGTGCTAATAATATTGTAAATAGATGAAAAATCTGCATTTACTGCAAATGACGTTATGCGACAGAATTGCCATCTAAAGTTCTAATAATTAACTTCCGTTGCATACCGCGTGACGTTACATCTGTAACAATTTTACCCTCATGCACCTAAAGAAGTTTCACTTCAAAAAGAAATAACTCAAAATTTACGTTTTTCGAGTTTTCACCAGAAAGTAAATTGACATTGTGAGAAAAATGCGTACACTTCAACACGGTCAAAACTACGAAAATAGATGAATGTTAAATGTTTCGATTTGAACACGTGGAAAACTTAGTCTCCGAAGATACTTCATAAAGTGAAGTAAAATTAAATAAGTCCATGGTATAATATTATATTATATACTTTCATTTATTAAAAAATGTATTATATCAGATTAATGCCACTTTATTTTAAGAAATGTGCGTAGGTTTTTCAGTAACATTGCGACTTAATTCAGTTTTACCCGAATTATCGTCGTGCATTAGCTATTACACCATCTGCATTGAAATTATTTAATAACATATTTTATAAAAAAATGAATTAACTACGAACTCTTATTTAAATGCTTATTTGAACGTCTTCCTGCTACAATAATGGTTATATTTTCTACAATGACCAAATAACAATATAATTACATTGCTTATCTTTACTTTTAGGATTGGCTAAAAATACTTCATTTATTTTTAAGATAAATTTAATTCAAATGTAAATAATCTTGATTATACGGTAAACGCATTTTCCCACAAAATTCAATTTGTAAGTTTTGTTTTTAATGCGAGATGTATTTCTATGACATTTCCTGCAATAGGCATCAAAGCCTGATTCTTGTGGAATTTCATAAAAGTATAGTTTAAAAAAAAGGCAGACAAAATTATCCAGTGTGGAATTAGAATACACAATCCTATATGCGGTGAATGCAATGAGGAGTGGCGTTTGCATCAACCGCTGTGCAGTACAGACCAATGATAAATTACGGCCGAGTTAAGTGGTTAAGTAAAGCTTAGTAGTATGAGTCTTGCGCAAAGCTGATTAGCGCCTATATGTCATCGACCCATTTATGTAAAATGTACATAAACATTCCACGAATATTATACCTTTGGATACAATATGCATAAGATTCTCTCACATAAACCAATGCGATAAGATTTTCTGACACTGATACGATATTTTTATTGGGCTTTGATTATGGTAACCAGACATAGAGTAACAAACCTGTCAGTAGTCAATGTAGCGGTTTCATAATTCTATGGTAACCAGATATGCAGTTCATCTATTGTTAAGAGCCCTATATATTCAACAGTTTATAGCTATATATAAAGGTCCTCGGCTCTTCTAGGCGTCTGGAGCATATTCTTTAAGGCAGTTTTATTTTTGGTTAAAATTCTCTCATATTATGAGCATATCTTGTACTTATTATCTGTGTTACACACGTTAAGATGGTCTTTTATTAGTTTTTCTCTTTCTCTGACTGGGTCGCAACCACCATATATATGACGAAAAAGCCCGTCATAGTGATTCGCTTCTGCGGGTCGCGTTTCGGGATCAACCTGTGCATATCCAGTTATTCGCAGGCCGGCATGACATCGGCGACCGGCGATGGATAGTGTGTCACTCGGTGGTCGCCGTTGTTTATGGACTGTACTGTGCTTAGCATCAGGCAAAGTGCAGTCACTTTGACGTGCTACAATAAATATATATATATATATATATATATATATAATCAGTAAACACAACGCGCTGTTTTCACATTTTCTGCTGATATGCACGTAAACCATAGCAATGTTCAAATAACTATATAATTATCATACTCCGATAGCTATATCATATCGTATTGGATAATGTAGACTCTTTGAGTTTGTTTTAATTCCTTTTTTTTATGAAATCATATTGTCCATTTTATAGAATGTTTTAAATATTCCGGATTTTTTGTGGATTTATATCGTTGCTCAAAAGCTCGTTTTTAAACGTTGTCGTGACCCGAAGAACATTAAGTCGTTTATCTTAAAAAATAATACAGCTATAGATGTGCATGCCTGAACACATTAATAATTGCTTGGCAACAAATTTACAACTGAGGGCGGTATTTTACAAAGAAGTATTAAAAAATACTTCACTTTTTAACCGACTTCAAAAAAAGGAGGAGGTTATCAATTCGTCTGTATTTTTTTTATTTTTTTTTATGTTTGTTACCTCATAACTTTGGACTGGGTGAACCGATTTTGATTATTCTTTTTTTATTTGAAAGGTGGTACTTCCAGTGTGGTCCCATTTCAATTTGGTACAGTTCCGACAACGGCATCCAGTGCAAAACCGTATAAGTTATAAATTTGCATTAAGTATGTACACGACAAATAGACGAATAACTCAATATCACGTTGACCGATTTCGATGATTCATTTTTTATTGGAAAGGATGTACTTCAAGGGTAGTTTGATGAGAGTTTGGTTAGGTTCTGATTATGGGATCCGTGACAAAGTAAGTAAACTTTCAAGAAACGAGCCTACTCCTTTCTTAAGGGCCGGCAACGCATCTGTGTTTCCTCTCGTGTCGCAATTGTCCATGGGCGGCCGTGATCACTTACCATCAGGTGACCCGTATGTTCGTTTGCTACTAATATTATAAAAAAAACTCTTAAATTCTTAGGAGCCTATTGTGCTTATGTTCGTTGCTGTGTTGCAACATGACGCAAGCATTGTAATAATAATACATTACTTAAGGTGTATTTATTATATGTGAAGCGATGGTAGCCGAGTTTGTGGTAGAAACTATCGCGGATTATTGATACGGTTGCGTTCGTACCAAACGTTACTTATTGTACAACCAATTGAAACCATATCGCATACCATACCGTAGGTATTATTTGAGACAATACTTCTTTGAAGCACGTCTTGGATGAAAACCATGCCACGGAGGGCAATGCACCCTGCAATCTATACATCAAAATTGTGTTCTTATTCTTGTTGTTCTACGTGCTTCGGGTTTGAACACAAAAACGTCAGAACCACAAGAAAAATTTAACAAAAAAATCCGACCGAAATGTCTAGTCTTATAAATGCACCAGAATATCTTTGTCCACAGATCTATTTAGTCTTAGAGTGTCATAAACTTACCAATATTGCAATTTATGTACACTAAAAAAACATGAAAAAAGTAAATTTTCAAAAAAAAGTATTAACCGACTTCAATATCAATCAAAAACCCATAAGGCACTAAAAAGCGGAAAATAAATAGTTTATCAAATCAACCAAATTAAATAAAACATATGAATATGTGTGCTACCTAGAGATGTACTGGAAGTCGGTACCAACCAAAATTTTTGTATTACAGAGACGCGAGAGTGGACTTATATCCCAATTAAAATCAGTTACATTTTGCTTTCTTTCGTGAGGGATTTGTACTGACTACCGAAGTATTAATGTCATCATATTATAGATTCAGTAAAATTGTTGGTTCAATTTCTACCTTTTTATAACTACAATAATATAATTATAGAAATTTGTCGCCATGGATGTAGTAAGAAATTGTTCTTAAATAAATTGTTGTATAACATCTCATTCCTACACATTATAACATAATGATGATAGCTCGGTGGTAGATTATAAACTCCGCGTTCATTCGAAAGAAAACACGTGGTCTGGGGGTAAATTTCGCTCCCGCACACCAGACTAGGCCCCCCTCGGCAACGGTTCAAGCCTAGGTCCGTTCCCTCAGCGTGGAGCCCTTGAGTACGCTGCTCGCGCGATACAGTGACACAAAATCTTACATCACTGCGACAACATTACACATATCACCTCCACACACGCGCACGTGTGCGGGAGCGAAATTTACCCCCAGACATGATGTTTTCTTTCGAATGAACGCGGAGTTTATAATCTACCACCGAGCTATCATCATTATGTTATAATGTGTAGGAATGAGATGTTATACAACAATTTATTTAAGAACAATTTCTTACTACATCCATGGCGACAAATTTCTATAATTATATTATTGTAGTTATAAAAAGGTAGAAATTGAACCAACAATTTTACTGAATCTATAATATGATGACATTAATACTTCGGTAGTCAGTACAAATCCCTCACGAAAGAAAGCAAAATGTAACTGATTTTAATTGGGATATCTCCATAAATAAAGTTCCAGTTGCGCGTTTTTAATTCTTCTCATCGTCATTCATCATAAACGGTTTTATCGATTGTCTCCAGTATATTCCTCCCATAAAATAAAATATATTTCTTAATTTTCGTTGTATTTAGCAGAACATATACGGTGTTATTACAAAAAAGTTAAATACGTATTGAACCCTCGCTTTAAAAACTAATGCACCGCGGTCGCTGAATGTTCGCCATCTTGCTCTTTTGTCTCGTTTTGGTTACGTTAGGTTAGACTTGTGAAAAAAGGACAACGCTAACTTGCCACAGGCGAGCGCGGTTCATTTATTAGGAAACTTTTTTAAACCAAGTTTTTAATACTTATTTAACTTTTTTGTAATAACACGGATTATGTTCCTTTGTCTGTTAGAATATACACACTTTTAAATTGTGCTACTGATTACTACAGGGCTATGAGCAATAAATTTTATAAAAAAAATATTAAAAAGTTTTTTTTTATGCTTTGTAGGTTTTAGCGTTTGATCACAACCTCAACTGATGTTAAATGACCTTGTGGTCTAAGATGGTAAACACGCTAAACGTAGAGGGGGTTGGCACTCAAGGTAGATTCAGGCAGATTTTTAACTTGAGGTCGGTAGCTACTCAAAAAACCTCTAACATAGAACTAAAGCCCGCTACCATGTTATGGTTTCATTACGAGTTTTTTAAATTTCGCTAAACTGATAAGTTGAATGAATGAATATTCTTTTCCACAAATGAGGAAAGGAAATGTCCTCAAGAGGTAAGTCTAAAAACAGAATCATTATCACAATCCACAACAGTGATTACACCGTCTGAGTCACAAGGTCGATGATGTAATCAACGGCTGATGTCAAGCGAAGCGACGCATCACCTTAATTAATGCGATTAATTTTCTGCTTAGTTAGTGGATTCTCCAGCGAAATTCCAAATATAAATTCTTCTCTATATTTGACAACACATTATTTTTTACTGTATCTGTTGCGTGATTAAGATAATCTGTATTATATAAACTTAGGTGTATTATATAAATTTTAGGTATTTTATTTTGTGTTAGTGTTAGTTACAAAAATAATTATTTGATGTAAAAATATTTCCGTTTTGAATATTATCAAGTTTTTATTTGGGCATGGCAGTTTGTTCCAAAATGTATCTTAATGTAATAATTCAGTTGGGCCATAAGATTGCTAGCAAACATAATTTAATTTTATCTGATTGACAGAGCCACTGTTCTGATGTAACAGACTCAAAATGTTATTTTGTTATAAGTTCAATATTCTTTTTAAAATTTCTGCCTGCATATACTTACGTATTTTGTAAGAACACAGTGATAGCAAATGTACTAATGTGTACTGAAGTCATAATACCAAAATCATAGATTTAACTATGGTAGATACATTGTTTGCATTTGAATAGTGGGAACTGCCATTTGGTCATTTCCACTATCGCTCTGCTTTTACGAAATAAGTGATAAGAGGGCAGATAGGTCGATTACAAATTGACAATATTTTTAAACACATCACTAACTCTTTAAGCTCCAGATATTTTCTTTTACTATTTCTAACATACACAATGTATAAAATATCATATATATATTTGTATAGACTTTTAGTTATAATGATCAAAAGTTGATCCTATTTACAAATAAAATTCTATTTGAGCAATATACTAAGCTAAGTTCGACTTGTAATATACTTAGCGAACCCTGTATATCATTACATATTATAAAACAGAGTCCTTCGCCGCGGCTATCTGTCTGTTCACGATAAACTCAAAACGTACTGAGCGGATTTTCATGCGCTTTTCACTAATAGATCAAGTGATTCACGAGGAAAGTTTAGGTATATAATTTATTATTTTTTGTAAATTGAAAGCTTAATTAATCCTATTGAGATATAACAAAACAATTGAGATAATAAACGACGAAGACGAAGTTGCGGAAATTAGCTAGTATATACTAAAGTTTGGAGAACATTTCTATTAATTAAAAAACACTGAAATATTCCTCTCCTCAATTTAACTGTTACTATGTTTTCCATATTACTCCATTGTTACAGTTAAGCAGAGTCATCAACCATGGAGCAGATTCCGCCCCCTAAGGAGGTGAAAATTCTTGAAACTGCTGAAGATATTCAAGAGAGTCGTGAGGAGGTATTTATCTAACTATACTTATTCATTGGTATAAAACAGTAAAAAAATGTTTAATCAATTTTCTTCATGGACTTCTAATAGGTACTCAACCGTTATGAAGAATTTAAGCAGGAGGCGCGCGCCAAGCGTGAGAAACTCGAAGACTCACGCAGGTTCCAGTATTTCAAGCGCGATGCCGACGAGCTCGAGTCCTGGATCCAAGAGAAGTTGCAGGCTGCCAGCGATGAGAGCTATAAAGATCCTACCAACCTTCAAGTATGTTTTCTACTTGATGCATCCTTTACATTTTGTTCTGTCTCTAAATTAGATATTTTAATTAAGTATGGTTTTTACATTTTATTGGTTCAATCTATTGTTTATAATATAATATGTACATACAGAGGTGGATTCTGCTAGGTGTGGCCGCACAATTAACCTAATTGAAAATTATGATAAATAATGAAACTAGCTTGCTTAACTTACTTATACTTTTTTTGTTATTCTATTTGCTTTTTGTAAGTAATGTATTGTTGTATTAATTCAAATCAAATATTAATTGAACTTTGTAAATATTTTAGAATGTTAATTTTGTGTTTAGTTTCCCTAAGTTAAGATATATTTTTTTTAATTATCGAACTAATCTTCTACTAGATTATTACTGCCATTTTCGAGTAGGTAATGATATTACAAATATCTTGCGATCATTTCAATGAACTTACAAGATGGTGGCTGTCTTGTTAGAACTTTCCAGGGAGTTTATCTGGAAAGTCAGAATCTATGCTCCATGGTATTATTTCCCAACCACTACACCTGTGCACAACAACCAAACTATACTATGTAATACACCACCAATATTACAAAATATTAGAGTCAAATAACACAAGATAATCTTTTTTTTCTGCAGACTCTCGGTCCGCACCATTTTATGCTATAGTTTTATTTAATATGTAAGTTAAAAATATTTGTGAGCAACTATTGGGTAGTTTTTTTAAAATATATATATATTTATTTAGCTGTTTTAGACGCTATTGCATTTATGGCGGTTTCATTCCGGTCCCCTATCGCTAAGATAATCTTATTGATAAATTTATTTCTAACAGGCTAAAATCCAAAAGCACCAAGCTTTCGAAGCAGAGGTTGCAGCTCACTCGAACGCCATTGTTGTGCTGGACAACACCGGCAGTGAGATGATATCAGCTGGACATTTCGCTTCGGAGACTATACGCCGTCGGCTCGATGAGCTCCACCGTTTGTGGGAGCTGCTGCTGTCGCGACTCGCGGAGAAGGGGATGAAGCTGCAGCAGGCATTAGTACTGGTGCAGTTCCTACGTCACTGCGATGAAGTTATGTTCTGGATTCATGATAAGGTGAGATTATTTTCATATAGGTGATATCATTAACCTACCTATACTTATTTTTGACTGCTTTGTTTTTTTTTTTAATTGAAAAACACTGGCTATTTTGGTGTATAAAAACTGGTAATCTTTAAAAAATTAAACATGTTACATGAATGATTAAAATTGGATTTAGCTCATTTTATTATTAAGTGTATGTTATGTATTTAATTGAATGTATGTTTATAGGAGACGTTCGTGTGCGCCGATGAGTTCGGTTCGGACTTGGAGCATGTGGAAGTGTTGCAGCGAAAGTTCGACGAGTTCCAGAAGGACATGGCGGCTCAGGAGTATCGTGTGACGGAAGTGAACCAGCTCGCCGAACGGCTTGTACTTGAAGGACACCCTGAACGAGAGACCATTGTCAAAAGGAAGGATGTATGTATCTATATAAGTATATGTATACCTATAACATGATGACGATATCTATAAAATGCTATGACATTATGTTGACGAAAGTTGTGTATTTCTATCATTTAACAACTTTACAATATGTCCTATGGTACTAAATGTTTATAGTTTGTTTTTAATTGAACTAATAATTATTATAAAAATATTAGAATGATAGAAAAAACAAAATTTAGTGAAGTAAACAATAAATTATTTGTGTGAGATTTAACGAAGTGTACTATTATACAATTATACTAGGTTCTCTTTGCATAAGGGCTTTTACAACACATATTTCTACAAACTGTGTGTTCAGTATTTCTTTAAACAGATATGCTTTTGTAATGTCTTATTTGTAATTTGTTGTATATTCTATTAAAGTTTAATGGAATGTAATATTATTTGAAAGTTCTATGATAAGGACTTTTGTAAGTGGTAATTGAGAAACATTAATTCATTCTAGATTTTTTACTTTTTTAATATTACATTGCGAAGTATACAGTTTAATAAAATTATTTTTGATTACATAAGGATAAAAAATACCAAAGTATTGTGACATAGTAACTTAAAATATATTCCCATGTGTTTAGGAGCTGAACGAGGCGTGGCAGCGTCTCCGTCAGATGGCGCTAATGCGTCAGGAGCGACTGTTCGGTGCGCACGAGATACAACGGTTCAACCGTGACGCCGATGAAACTATCGCCTGGATATCTGAGAAGGATGTTGTACTCGGCTCCGACGATTACGGACGTGACTTAGCCACAGTACAAACTTTACAGGTACCTTATCAATATATATAAAAAATCAAGCGTCATGTTTGTCTACGATGAACTTGGAAACTACTCAACCGTCTTCATGAAAGTTCGCATTTATGTATAATTTGAAGTTCGCATTTATGTATAATTTGGTCCAAATTAAAACATAAGATACTTTAGATTGAGAACCTCGATATTTTTAATTACAGATTAAATGGTTGTCAATGTTAGTTATTGATTTTAATTGTTATATATAGTTTCATCAGTCTCGAACAGATGACGCTTTCAATTAGTTTGTTGACAGAAAACTATAGGACCAACTGTTATAGATATCTCCTAGAGGGCGTCATGTTTTAATTTTGATTTTTTTTTTCAATAACTGAACCACAGCAACTTGTGGCGAGGTCAGTTAGTACTATATAATAACTAATTCCTCATCTTAATTTTATAATGTCCATTTCACAATTTACATAAAAGTAGCATCTTTTGTAAATAGTTAAAGATTTCTTCAAAACATTATTGCACTTTTCTATAATATATAAATGTTATTCTGTATGGACCACTTAGTATTAACTCATTACAGTCAATTCAGAAATGTGATTGTGGGATAAACATACTTTAATATTTATAATATTAGTAGATAGTCTCATAGTGTTATAATATTATAATGTGCCATCAAACTTACAATACAAATCATATGACATTTAAAATTACTTATGTATGACTTTTTATCATCAGAATCTGTTCACTTAATTTCATAATTGGTTGTCATTAATAGCGGAAGCATGAGGGTGTTGAACGTGACCTGGCCGCATTGGAAGACAAGGTGTCGACTCTGGACGGCGAGGCGGCTCGTCTTGCAGCAATCCATGCGGACCACGCTCCCGCCATTCACAGCAAGCGCGATGAGATCACCAACGCCTGGCAGAAACTCGTCCAAAAAGCCAAGGTACGTTAGCAGATATTCATCAGCTAGCACTCTTAGTTAAAAAAAATTATTACCAGATATTTATTGATACATTTTGGCATGTTTTAACCACTTCTGCATATATAATTGTAATATATTAGCTTATTTTTTTTTTATAGTAGCACAGCAAAATGACTGCACTGCGCCTGATGGTAAGCACAGTACAATCCAAAAACAACGGCGACCACCGAGTGATATACTATCTATCGCCGGTCGCCGCTGTCATGCCGGCCTGCGAAAAGCTGGATATGCACAGGCTGATCCCGAAACGCGACTCGCGAAAGCGAATCACTATGACGGGCTTTTACGCCATATACATGGTGGTTGCGACCCAGTCAGGCTGTAAAACCCTACCACCCCGCTTTCGCCATTGCCTCGTTCGTTATTCAGCAGGGTGCACCACGTGCAGGTGAGGTTGGCTTGGGTGTCTCAAGTCTTAGATGTTATTTGACACCCCTTACACCCCCAAATTATTATTTATTAATTATTATATAATTGCTAATAAGCAAACCTAAAATGTAAAAGAGTATAAGTCTTATGTGACACAATTGTGTCCTTACATTTCAAAATGAGCTAATCCAATTTTCGACTGTTTCTAATATTTTACGTTATTTCTCAAGATCTTAAAATTTTGTACATGTAAAATATGAAGATCATAAAAATAAAAATAATTAAAAATCTTATGAACTCAAAATTAGAACTTTGTTACCAATGTATAAAAATTGGAAACGTTAAAAAAATTAAAAATGTTATATGAATGAATAAAATTGGATTTAGTTCATTTGGAAATGTATCAACTCAATTCTCCAATATTCCGTCTTTTACTATTCAGTTTTGTTACCGTAGTTATATATCATCAAAACAGTAGGGAACGGTTGTGATCCTGGCAAGTAAAGCTACTCATATATGCTATTCTGCTCACTTCGAAATGATTATAATAATTGTATTAACATTATAACATTATTGTATTGTATAGGAGCGTCGTTCTGAGCTGGAGAGCTCGCATGCACTACACCGGTTCCTGGCTGACTACCGCGACCTGGTGTCATGGGTTAGCGACATACGCGCCCTCATCGCCGCCGACGACCTCGCCAAGGATGTGCCCGGTGCCGAGGCCCTGCTCGAAAGACATCAAGAGCACAAGGTATGTGTTAAATTAAAATTGAAAGGTTTAAAACAAGCAAAAGAATTCATAAAATCGTTTCAGAAGTGTAACTTACAGATACAAAAAAAAACACAAATATTTTCTCATTACCTTAGCAACATAGGTGTATAGGTATAAATAATGTATAAGATGAATTTATCTTATAGGATACATTATTGTTAGTATTTTTATATATTCTTAAAATGTAATCTTTTTGATAGAAATAATGATTACTCAGATTTGCAACTATACAAAAAATTAGTATTGATTCTTATGTTTTGAAGTTTCGTCTAGTGATAAAAAATCATAATTACTTATGAGTATGGTTTTGTGAGAAATCGCCAAAATATTTAAGGCAAACAAGAAGCTAAAGATGTAATTTATCATTTAAATTTAAACTGATTAATTCAATAATTTTTTGCTTAGTTAAGCTTGTCTCTTTCAATATAAGTTGGATTGCCATGATTCTTAGTTTGTATTATTTTGTAATTATTATTTTATTTAACTTTAGAAAGTCATTATTATGCATAGCAGATCTAGATTTTGAAATAATATAATTCAAATATAGCTTTTGTTTATTTTTTTTTCAAAAAGATTGATGAAAAGAATTTATTGTCACTCAGTGTTAGGTCTCTTTTTGCTGATCCTAATAGATAACCATAAAAAAAACAAGGTTTTTTCACGAGAATATGACAATGTATTTTACCATTACAAGTGGTCGTCCAGTGGGTTGAGCTCTAACCATAGAGAAAAAAAAATCTTTCCAGTTTTTTTTTGATAACACTAAAGTTCTTCAATAGCTACAAAACAAAAAAAAAATGAAATAAATCGGCGGAGAAACAGAGGAAGGAGATGTTCTTAACCATTTCCACACTGCTTAATTATATATAGATATGACCAACATTTTATGGTGTAGTAAGGAGCAGTGGACTGGATTACCAAATTTTGTTGCTGAGAGAATGTGACGTAAGCAATTATGTTGGGCGTGGTTACTTCCCAAATACTATTGAAATCATGTTTGTAAACCCACTTGATAATGGGTGTAGTATAGAAAATATATGTACTCATGTCGCCCACTTCACTGCAGAGTCCTCTTCTTTCATTCCCTTTTATATGCGTAGGCACGTGGGTGCATACACAGTGCATGTGATTGCTTCAAACTGTTATACCCCTGATTTCCTCCTCCACTAATGCTGAGTAAGCCCGACTCCGCACCTCCCTACTTCCACGACTTTCCTGACCTCTCATTACATACACCCATTCCAGTCAGTCTCCGTTCCCCATTCGCTCTGGTCGTTGTTTTTAAATAATATTTTTTATTAAAGTCGCTTCAGATCTTACTAAAACTTTTTTTTTAATAGCTATTTGCTAGACCCAGTATAACAGAACGATATAAGCGTGCGATATCGAGCGACGGACCGAACTCCAGCATGAACCGACTAATTGTGTCATAGTTGGAGCTGTTGGGGGGGTGGATACAGAGATGGGACATTAATTACCACGTCGATTCCCAAACACGATGTCGACATTTAGGCGCAATCATAGATAATCATTTTTGTTGAGAAAAGGTGATGTAAATAATGTAGGTGGTAGAGCCACACTGAAGCTATTACTGGTGTCAGCATGAATGGGTCGGCTCGACTGGGGTACTACCACCCGACCCACAGTAAACCGACGTGAAGTAACAGTGCTTGCATTGTTTTTGCGTTTCGTTCGACCAGTGAGAGTACCGGAGGCAACCACCTCCCCTTCCTCCTCCCCCACACAGGCTGACAACGCATTTGCGACTCCCATGGATGGTGGTGATCACACCTGTCCGTTTGCCTCCTATGATATAAAAAAAATGTAGTGGAGTGGTTAATATGTAATGTTGTATGTATGTGGGCAGGGCGAGATGGACGCGCGTTCGGACGTGATGAGTGCGTGCGCGGCGGCCGGCAACGCGCTCGTCGCGAGCGGGCACCGCGCCGCGCCCGACGTGCAGGCCGCGCTCGACACGCTGCAGCGCGAGACCGCAGCGCTGCATCTGCTGTGGGACCAGCGCCGTGTGCTCTACCTGCAGTGCATGGACTTGCAGCTCTTCTACCGCGACACAGAGCAAGCCGACGCGTGGATGCATAAGCAGGAGGTAACACAATCACTTTACATCTTTATGTCTATTGTCTCAACATTACATGGCATGTTCTAGAATACTACTAATATTAACTTGAGTATAAGTTACACTATATATTTATTTTCATATCTTCGAAGGCGTCGTTTAGAGTCTAATGGTCTATGATTTAAAATTTTTGAAATGTTTAATTGCAAAAATGAACCATTGGGAGATACCTGGCGCTTATAAAATATTGGAATCATCTGTTATGATTTGGAGTTTAAAAACATTTAAATCAATTAAATTATAAAAATTTAATTAACAACACTTACATCAAATTAGTCTATAATTGTAGTTTATGATTGACATGTATTCTCTCACATCACTTAGACATTCCAATACATCATAAGTCCCCAAATTTTTTTGTATCATAGACCATTGACCATATGTGATAATGCCCTTTTTGTCAATTCCTCAACTTCAAATATGTTTTGGAAAATATGATTTTATCATTTATATAGATAAATATGTTTTCAAAGAATAAAGAAGCATTATTTAAATAGACAATATGTGTATATGTATTGTATCATTTATGGAAAGCCAATATGAAATCCACAACCTGCTTAAATGAGGCCATTGTTATTGACCATTATTTGCATTCATGGCCCCCCCCAATTTTTGTTTCTTTGCTACATTGACTCATCTGCTTGTCGTCTTAGACCACTTTGAGAACTGCAGCAATAGATTATACAACCATAATTTTTAAAGATGTTTAAATATATATTGAATTTTATGTGCAGGCCTTCTTAGCGAATGAGGATGTTGGGGACTCCCTGGATTCGGTTGAAGCTTTACTCAAGAAACATGAGGACTTTGAGAAATCACTCGCTGCGCAAGAAGAGAAGATCAAAGCTCTTGATGAATTCGCGACAACGCTGATTGAAGGACAACATTATGCTGCTGATGACGTAGCTCAACGACGTGAAATGGTATGATTTTGTTTGGTGTTTCCTATAGAATATGTATAGTTTTCTAGAGATTACTATTCTGTCAATATTTGCACAGCTTCTAGAACGGCGTGCCGCTCTTCTGGAGAAATCGAGCCAACGTCGTGCGTTGCTAGAAGATGCGTACAAATACCAGCAGTTTGAACGTGACTGCGATGAAACCAAAGGTTAGTTATTACACAAAAAAAATATGACAAATTTCACACGTAAGCAGAGAATTGTAACTCATTTTCTGTTGTCTAGATCTTTTGATTGAATTTTTATAAACTGTGTATTTTAACGTCAACACCATATGTTATTTTTTTCGAACTGACTGCGCTATTGACCTAGCAAGGTCTTCACAGCCTCACCGGATTTAGGTGTATTTGATGTATTGTTTTTAGTTGTGTGTGAGCCCGGTTGGACTATCGAATAAAAGTCAATATTTCAACGATTACGAGTTTATTCTTCTTCCACAATCTTTGCATATTATTCACTAATGAGTGAACGTAAAACACGTATCTATTATTATACACGTCTGATTACATCTATCTCTACAACCGGACTGCGGTATAGCTTATTATATTGGGACGGGAAAATGGTGAGTGGACTTTGACCCCTGCATATCCATAGTATACATTCTATAGATATGCAAGTGTGCGTCCCTACACCGGACTAAACACCTTATATAAATGAAATTACAGTTATGCCATTATGCGCCCATCATGCAAAAAGTTCTCGATAAATTTTGACGATATTTCATTAGTTTTAGTCCTTAGATACTTAAATCCTTATATTTTTCTTTTGATATATTCTTAATGCTTTTCCTCTGTACATGATATAAACTGTTCAGGTAACAAACAACGCAGACTAAGTCGAGAGTATCAGCTAGTTAGGAGATATATACAAGAGTTACTGTGTGTGTACTTTAAAAATTGATTATGAATTGTAAAGATTAATTTCACAGATTTAACAATATATATAGCATTTGATATTAAAAAAATAGTTTATAACTATATTATTAGGGTGATAAAGTGGACTATAAATATCCAATTAACTGACCATTTCCTACACCATAGGTTGGATAAACGAGAAACTAAAGTTCGCGACCGACGACTCTTATCTGGATCCGACGAACTTGAACGGCAAGGTGCAGAAACACCAGAACTTTGAGCAGGAGCTGCAGGCCAACAAGCCTCGAGTAGATGAGATCACGGCCGTCGGCAGCCGTCTGCTCGAACAGGAACACTTCGCAAAACGTAAGTCCTTAACATATTTTTAATTTAAAGTCATTGCAATAGTATATGTATTAAAATGCTATTTAATTTTGAGGAGCTTAAGCTAATGTTGTTCTACAAATATCACATTCTAGGGTCATTCGAAGCATTATTCATACTTTTATTATTGTAGTTAAGATTAAGTGAGACAGACCTAATTGGAAGTATGTTTATTTGTTCATCTTAAATATTTATTCATAGGAAAAAACAAATATATTAATTATTGTTTACCTAAAACAAAGTAAAATCATCTAAATTTTGTTGTGTATATCTCAGATTAAAGTAAAAGTATACCATGTAAATATACGCCATGTTTCTGCAGCACAAATCGACTCTCGTGTCGGCGAGTTGGCCGGTATATGGGAGAAGTTAGTGGCGGCATCTGAGCTGAAAGGTAACAAACTGCAAGAGGCTGCACAACAGCAACAGTACAACCGTGCTGTTGAGGACATAGAACTCTGGCTTTCCGAGGTTGAGGGTCAGCTGCTTAGCGAGGACTATGGCAAGGTATGACTCGTCTAGGAAGTAATAAAGAATACTATCTCATCATTATTTACAATGTTTACTTTTAAAAGTAATTAATAATTGTGAAATATGCATAGTACAGTATAATCTCACTAATCCGGAACTTCGATAGATCGGCACAACCAATACTCCGGCACACTCCTATATCTGGATAAATACTAAAAGCCAAAGCAATCGAATTATATAAAAAAATTACCTACAAAGATGATTTTCCTGCCATTTTAAAACTATGTAATTACATGTATACATGTTAATTTAATACATTACACATATTTATTCCCTCTATGAAATGCTTTATTTAATTCATTACCTATGACTTTTTCACTATAATCCAGTAATCCGAACATTCCAATAATCCGGCACGTGACACGAGACAAAACATTACGTCTCTCACAACTTACCTCTTGTGTCTTGTGTGCAAATTTGTACCTAGAGGTTTGTGTAGATCTACATTTATATTTATTATCTATAAATGAAATTATAGAAGTCTGCCATTGGGGGTGCATCATGCTAAAAACCATTGGATAGATTTCTATTTAAAAAAAATTGTTTCTTTCTTTTTTTATTGTTCCTTCAATATATATTGGTCTTTATCTAAAAAGCAAATTATCTTGGTATCTCCATTTAATACACTACGATTTTTTATAAACTGTCTCGTTCATTGACGTGTGAAGTGGTGCAATTAGTAAAGCGCGCGCGCAGGTGAGCGGAAACAACCAGATAACAGAAACAACAGATAACATCTTAGTAAGAAATAACGTAATCAAAGTATATTTTTGCTTTTATTTTTTATTGGCAAAATAATAAACGACGCATACAGAGTCAGGGGTATCATTTAGTTTATATAATATCAAATTTCTTCATTACACAGGACTTGACGAGTGTACAGAATCTACAGAAGAAGCACGCGCTTCTGGAAGCCGATGTAAGCTCGCACGCTGAACGTATTGAAGCAATCCGCAACCAAGCGGAACAGTTTATTGAGAAGGGACACTTCGACGCTGACAACATTAAAGCTAAGAGGGTAAGATATGTAGATAAAATATATATGATGACGCAAGAGTGTTATCGGTAGCTGCAGATGTCTTCAATGATGATATCACAGAATATCTGTATGAAAACTCTCCTTACCCTCGCCTTCTCTCCTTATATCTATCAATATTAGTAAAGTCATCTTGTGTAATAAAATCAAAGTAATTATAATATCTATTTACCATTCACAATTTTTGTTTTCAATATCTATGGTACTTCGATTATTACAATACAAGTTTAAAAAAAATTGTAAAATTTTGTAGGTGGTAAAGCCACGCTTGAAGCATTACTGGTTTCAGCATGAATGGGTCGGCTCGCCCAGGGTACTACCACTCTCTTACAGAAAACCGATGTGAAGTAACAGTGCTTGTATTGTTACGTTTCGTTCGGTCAGTGAGAGTGCCGGATACAAATCAAATCCACTGGAACACATACAAAAATTTCATCAAAATCGGTCCAGCCGTTTAGAACGAGTTCAGTCACATACACACTGACAGAAGAATTATATATATGTGTAAAGATAGAGAGTAGCAAATACTTACTTGATAATGACAATTATAGAAAAAAATATCTCAAAACTGGATTTGTTTTTCAAATATGTTCCTAAATTTACCTGGTTTGTGTAGGATGCCCTCGTCGGTCGTTATGCTGCTATGGACAAGCCGATGGCGATTCGCAAACGCAGGCTGCTGGACTCGCTCCAAGCTCAGCAGTTGTTCCGTGACCTTGACGATGAGGCCGCTTGGATCCGCGAAAAGGAACCCATTATTGCTTCCACCAACAGAGGTTCGTTGTTTATTTACATTATATATCACATAGAAAATATCTTAAATATACATACAAACATCATACTGGATGATGTTTGTCCTTGATGAACTCCGAAACCATTCAACCGATCTTCATAAAGTTGTCAATTATGTATAATTTGGTCGAACTTGAGAGATAGAATAATTTATATTTCGATTAATGGTCTCAATATTTTGTTATTAATAATGAAATTATTGTCAATGTTGATTATTGTTATTGATTGTAAGTTTCATCAATCTCGAACAGATGGCGCTTTAAATTAGTTTGTTAATTATTGCTATGACTTTAACTCTTTAGATATTTATTTATCAAATACTAAATAATTATTAATACATAAAATTAGTTCCATAGATTAGTCAATGGAATTTTAATGAAACTAGTTTCTAAATTTATGATAAATAAGAAAGTTCACTCTGTAATCTTATAAAATTATTTAATTTAAGTTTTTATGCAAAAAGAATAATTGGGAGATGTATCTTTTCCTATAACTATTAGTGTAATACTTCTTTCTAATTTGAAAAATATGCTCTTAGTTTAAATAATTGAAATAGTTGGAAAAATTCGAATAGTTTGAAGATTCGGTTCGAGCATTGTTCGCACACCGCTACTGAAAATCTTGAAAGAAAATTAAGAACCGATCTCATATGAGTGATTAGCCTCTGCCCGCGACTTCGTCCGCGTGGAATACTTGCTTTTGGGCTCACGATAACATGCAGTGGAAGCTCTCAAGAGGAAAAAAAAAACGATTTTGAAACAGTCTTCATTGGTGCTCCGCTCCTAATGCTCTTAGCGTGATGATATATAGCCTATATAACCTATCTCGATAAATGAGCTATATAACACTGAAGACATTTTTCAAACGGGAACTGTAGTTCCTGAGATTACCCTTGTACAACGTCACAAACTGAATAACGAACGAGGTAATGGCGAAAGCGGGGTGGTAGGGTTTTACAGCCCGACTGGGTCGCAACCACCATGTATATGGCGAAAAAGCCCGTCATAGTGATTCGCTTCTGCGGGTCGCGTTTCGGAATCAATCTGTGCATATCCAGCTTATTGCAGGCCGGCATGACAGTGGCGACCGGCGATGGATAGGGTGTCACTCGGTGGTCACCATTGTTTTTGGATTGTACTGTGCTTACCATCAGGCACAGTGGAGTCATTTTGCCGTGCTACAATAAAAAACTATTAAAATTGGACTTTGTTAATTTAGAAATATGTGTGGTCTGTACGTGTAGGTCGCGACCTGATCGGCGTGCAGAACCTGATGAAGAAGCACCAGGCGGTGATGGGCGAGATGGCGCAGCACGAGGCGCGCGTGGAGGCGGTGCGCGCGGCCGGCACGGCGCTGCGCGACGCGGGGCACTTCGCCGCCGACGAGATCGCCGCGCGGCTGCACCAGCTGCACAGTAACTGGCACCACCTGCAGGAGAAAGCGCTACAGGTACACACAGACTACATTATAAATCAATTATGTGAAATCAAAAGTTATATAGTTAGTCATTTAAAAAAAAAAACTATTTTATTACACTATTTCATACAAATCTCGGTATTTTATCAAAGAGGATAACATACAAATCAACAAACATTCCTTCATTTTTTAATCATTACCTCGTAGTGAATATTGGATTTTAATTATTTTTTAAAACACGACTTGGCAAGATTAAGACCTTGTTTTTAGATCTTCCAATTTTCTCGAAAAATGTGTATTGATTTATGATAGGTTTAATTGATCTTAGGTACTAAAGTTCTAATAAAAAAAACCTATGTTATTTAAATGAGAAATAGAGAATCGCAAGTAGACACCTGCCATTATTAATACTGATAGCTACAACTTTTTTCATCATTTTGAACTATTGTCATGATGACTAATTAAAAAAAATATATATATATACTTATTATAAATTGGTCAGTTAAGACCTGAAAACAGTCACAAGAAATTGCTTCTCATAAAATGTACCACAGTGTATTGACAATAATTCCATTTTACTCAGATAAATTATTACTGCTTTGCAGCAAAATATATATTTTTTTTGTTCTTTTCTGTTACGTCACTTGTGGGCTTTTGAAAACACATTATATTTAAATTCTTTAATGATGATTTCTCCTCTGAGTGACTGTTTCACCACAGACATTTCTGTTTGCCTTTTATGAGTTGCGGTATAAATATGAGCAATAAGTTTGATTTAATTTAATGTAGTTATAACATATACATAGTTTTTTTATCTTTCTGCACTCCTTCATACAAACTTTAACTATCCCAAATATTATATTTCTCCTTAACTATAATGTGATTAAAAAGATGTATAAAATTTATTCCTCACATGTTTGTATATAAGTATTATGATTGTAATGGCAGCGTAAACAAGATTTAGAAGACTCGCTGCAAGCCCAGCAGTACTTCGCTGATGCAAACGAAGCGGAGTCGTGGATGCGGGAGAAGGAACCGATGGCGAACACGCACGACTACGGCAAGGACGAGGACTCCTCTGAGGCACTGCTCAAGAAGCACGAAGCGTTGCTCTCAGATCTTGAAGCTTTCGGGAACACCATCAAGTCGCTCCGGGAACAGGCGAACGCTTGCAGGGTAACTAATATTATTATTATTAGATAGGTGGACTAGTGAGCAACAATGATTTAGGCGTATCACGACTGATTCCTTATGTTATGCGTCTATTTTTCGACATTTTTCATTATGGTTATTTGATTGTTTTGACAGAATAATCGTAGGAAGAAGTGTATAATTGGTATTATTTTGTTTGCAGCAACAAGAGTCCCCGGTGGTGGACGTGTCAGGCAAGGAGTGCGTAGTCGCTCTCTATGACTACGCAGAGAAGTCTCCGCGAGAGGTGTCTATGAAGAGAGGCGATGTGCTCACTCTCCTCAACTCCAACAATAAGGTAAGTGTCCATTTCAGCCAACATCGATGAATTTGATGACATGTATCAAATTGCAAAGTTTATATAATTGTTGATCATTATTTATTTATTACCTATTTGTGTTTTAGGTAACAAATTCTTCAGTTGTGTTATATAGAGAGTCCTATACAATATAATGTAAAATTATAACTTTAAAAAATTTAAGGCTAAGTCCATTTTTTTTTCAAATGGTATTTTTGTAGTTTATGGTCACAAAAACTCGCATTTCATAGTATGTCTATCTAAAACAAGTGTAAAAGGCGTTGTGTCAAATTTTTTTTGGTTCTTGCATTTCTTCTTTATTAGTGAATAACTAGTTAAATCCGTGACTTCGGTAATTATTCTTAGGTATATTTTATATTGAAAACAATTTTAAATACATGTAACATACAAAATTATCTTTCAAAATCATTCATTTTATTGTATTAAAGTTCACCATAAAATGCTTTCTAAATGTATATTGTCTCTATGGTAAAGTTTTGTAAATGTGGCTTAGCCAGTTTTCCCTTTAGCTCTACAATTGCCTTAAAAAAATGATCCGGCATTTTGAGTTTTTAACCTTAAAAAATCAGCCGAGAGGAAAGAATTATTTCTTCGCTCGTAATTCTTAAAATTGATAATTGTTGCCATTTACAAGGTGACATTGTTATACACGTGAAAACTTCTCCACACATATCCACTCCAATACGAAGCATTTCTGATTAATTTTTTTGTATAAAAAGTGGTAATAAAAAATATCACAAAAATGAAGAAATAAAAAAAAATTTCAAGCCATTCTAATTAGGATGGAATGCCCAATATATATATATATATATATATCTCAGTATATAAACAATTTTTATATGAATTTAATACGATTGGTCTAGAATGAAATCATATTAATCAATAATAGTCACTGATTAGATTTATTATATCAACATTGGATAATATAAGCAAAATTAATTAGTATAAATTGCACAGACACTGACTAAAGTACGTAGAATAATACATCTTTGCAAAAATGCTCTTCACAGTTTTCTATTTAATAAATGTAAGTTTTCATTATTTTCTTTAATTTAATTTGATTTAATAATTAAATTTAATTTGATTTAGTTTTTTTTTTTTTACTATTCTATGATTTATTTCGAAGCGTTTATATGTTTTGCATGTTATGTATCGGAACATAAAATACCGTGAATTATAATCATTACATAGTATAAAACAAATTCCCATACCGCGTCTGTCTGTCTGTTCACGATAAACTCAAAAAACGACCAAACGGACTTACAAGCTGTTTTCACGAGCGAATAAAGATATTCATGAGGAACGTTTTGGTATATCATTTGTCAAGGATTTTTTTATAATCAGGGCGGGACAACGTCTGCCGGGCCCGCTAGTTAATAATAATTATAATTAATTAATAAATCATACAGTTAAGTAAATTAGGCTGAATAGTGTGGGAAATTGTGTTCGACTTGATAGCAACCACCATACACCAAGCGTTACACTAGTCTGTCAAATTCTTGGGTAAACTAAGTCATGTAGTGTAGTAATATCATGTAGTGAAGTCAAATGGTATGGTGTCTCTCTATATCAGTGTTGATAACAACTATAATGAACTTGGTAATAGACCGGTGTTTCTCATTTAGTTTCAGATCTCCCATACTTTCCTTATCAGTTATCATGACAATGGTGACTTTTTTATATTGTAAGTTTTTAGCATCTGTCCACATAATCCCAACTGAAATTAAATCACGATATGACCTATGATGGTAAACACGTTAAACCTAGAAGACCATTAGCTCCCAAGTGCACCTGCCAGAAGACATATGTGTGTGTTGGAGATAGGTTTTCAACTAGAGAGAGGCATTTTGTAAGGAGGGCTTAATAAAAGTCTTACCAGCGTACTATGGTTTTATCATAATATTTTCCGAATACTCTTGCTCATTTGTGAGAATTAGAACCTGCGACACGTTGTGTCTGAATACTGAGTAACTCATTATGAACAAAAACAAATAATGTTGATAGATTGTTGATTTTCCTATGAACACCGTTTTTTTGGGTAGTCCGGTGAAGCTGTAAAGACCTTGCCGGGTCAATAGCGTAGTCAGTTCGAGAAAAAAAAAACCGTTTTTTTGGTATTTACTGTGTCATACCTCCAGGTACACTGCAGACTTGTCTTGCGCTATATTTATATTTCTATCCTAATATTGTAAAGCTGAAGAGTTTGTTTGTTTCAACGCACTAATCTCAGGAACTACTCCGATTTGAAAAGTGTTTTTCAGTGTTAGATAGCTCATTTATCGAAGCTATATATCATCACGCTAAGACCATTAGCAGTAGAGCACCAATGAAGAATGTTTCAAAGTCGTTTTTTTTTAGCGTTAGCCCAAAGTAACTATTCCACGCAGACCAAGTTACGGGTAGAAGCTAGTTAGAAATAAATTGTCATGTTTGAATTATTTGATAGAGTTTCCTAAAATGGCTGCTTGGCTTTCGTTGGAGGGAAATATCTTAATGCAATTATACTATAGTAACAACAGTCTCCAAAATCATATATTATTCGTAAAAATATCTAAAAACATTTTAGAATATAAAATAGAAAAAAAATTGTATCGTTTGTAAAGTGTATTGTAACCTGAATTTCAAAGTAAATGAGATGTCGCATCTGAAAATCGTTTTGTTATTCACGATACTACATCATTATCATCTGCTTGAAACCGGCTCGGTTTATGTAACGGAGTTATACGAGTGACGAAAACAGATCGCGATCATATCTGCATACGAACGAACGTTTTAGTATTATATATTTTTTAACATTGCGTTCTTAGTGGAATAATTTGATACATACAAATTTGACGATATAATATCAAACGTAAAAGTTATTTGTACATTTTGTTACGCAAAGCTTGATTCGGTAATACTTTGCCTCGAAAATTTGATGAGTAAATTGTGTTAATATAAAAAAAAACTCCAAAGTAAAATATGTCCACAGTAATTTAAACAATAAAAAAAATAATAAACGGTTGGAAAATTGGTGATGTCTTTGTGATGTTTTAATTGAATAGGATCAATGTAAGATGCGACAACGACGAACGAAAAAACTCTTTGAAGACGTACATGAAATGTAGTTAAAATTATTATTGCGTTAGTGAAATTCAACTGTGATAGTGTCGTGATATTAGTTTAGTTTTAGAGAAATGATAGTACTAAGCTGGTTCCTTGTGGTTCTGGTAGAAAATGTGTTTGTTTATAAGAAGAAAGTACGTATTTCTGTAAGTTTTGTTTTATCTTACATCGTAATCTTCTTGCCCTTATCTGACCTAAGTAGGGTCGGCACAACATGTTTTCCGTTTTCACTCTCCCCTGTCAGACGTTGTCTCAGTTCTGTACACATCATCTTTCACAATCCATTCACACATTTTTCGGTGTACCTGTACTCCTATATCCGGCCACTATGATACTCAATTTTTTTCCAGTTACATGGTAATGTAATGTATAGGATTTTTCTAACAAACATGGTGGCCCCTTCTTAGAACTTTCCAGGGAGTTTTTGTACCATATCAGAATTCATACTCCGTGGTATTATTTTCTATCCACTTTACTTATGCACAACAACCGAACTATATTGTGTAAAAATATGACAAAATATGGAGTCAAACAATATAAGATTATGAATAAAATATAAAAGCGACTACATAACAAACTTAGATCCCCTCAAAAACTCGATACGTATTGTATATTTCTTTTTTATGAATGAATAAATTAATTAATAAACAATCTTATGATATCCATTCACATCCATTATCAGAGACAAAGGTCATTGATTCATGGCGGTAGTGTTACAAGATAGATAAAGTATTCCTTCTAAACTAATAATTTAATGTTTACAAATCAATGATGATCCCCACATATATAAAAACGCCATGTTATTGTTTACTAGAAGGGATAATTGAATAGGCGAATTATAGATATTCCCCCTGGATTACCAGGTTTTTTAGGATAGTTTTCAATATTAATTGAAAACTAGCTTTTGTCCCCGGTTTCACTAACTTTAATCTAGAGATGACCTATCATTGGGGAACAGTACTTTTTTTCTGGATTCTTTTTACTGTAACCATCTGACAATATAATATCGAAATTCTTAGAAGTGTCGAAGAATGTAATTTTAATAGGCTAAAGACAATTAACCTTTAAGTATGGACATAATTTTTTTCTTAACTTAATTTTTTTCTGTGGACGTGTAGTCTCGCAGGCTCCTATATGCTCACACATTTTTTTGGGGGGAATTCAATATAATATTGCTTTAAAACTGATTGAATAATAAAGTTATGGGATTTAGCAATAAAATAATGTGCTTTTATATTTAACCTTTATTTAAAAAACTATAGAAATTTTTAAAATCTATAATATAATAATTATAGCACTTTTCAATTTAAATCTACTTAGGTTACATTTTTTGGTACTGAAGACAGACAAACTTATTCCTATAATAAAATTAATCTTTTTTTTTAAATATAATATATAAGAAACCAAAAACACAAAATACCTACTTCAGGTAACAAATGTAACAAATTTTGACAATAGTCAATAACCCGGTCTCCGCCTCCGGTCAATATTTTGATGGTCATTACTTACGTAATATTCATCGGGAGACGCAACCTCCTCGTTGGTAGTTTTAAAACTAAAACAAAAGCTACTGAGCTGCTCAATCGCGGGGATTGGGGGGAAGTAGGTGAAACTAAGAAGACGAAAACATCGAGTAGCCTGTGAGACTCCACGTCCTTACTTAAAGGTTAAATATAGGAATAAATAAAAATCAAAAATAGTCAAACATATCCACGCGCTATACTAGTTGCGGTTTGAGATATCCGGACGCACTTTACGTATGTACGAGTATATCACAAGCTGCCGGACCGAAAGTATTGCATTGATCACAATGGCAATATCTCATTTGCAACTACTGAGAAAATTAAGTCGTTCGTCTTCAATGTTTAAGAAATATTACGAGTTTGCAACCGCTGGGGTGTGTCATAACCCCCTTCGTACACGGAGGGTTAAAGAACATTAATACATCACTATATTTACGAGTACTTATGAGTGAAATTAATTTTATATCTATTATGCGGCCATTGTCAAAACAATTACATTGATTTGGAAGTCATTTTTAGATTTAGAGCAAAAAATACTATAGATACACTGGATATGATAGAATAAACCCCTTTAACAGGATTGGTGGAAGGTGGAAGTGAACGATCGCCAAGGTTTCGTCCCAGCCGCCTACGTTAAGAAGATCGATGCTGGACTCTCGTCTTCGCAGCAGAATCTGGCCGACTCCAGTTCGATTGCCGCCAGACAGAACCAAGTAAGCAACTGTACAATAAAGTAATAAGAGCTACTTTAACCAAACTCGAAATAACATTGGTAATACACCCATGTTTTATTCACTATGATTTTATTTTATTGTCCTGGCATCGTTTTCATCATGTTCCGTCATACTTAACATGTTCCGTGTCAAGTTTTTTTTGCCTGACATGTCCTTCAGGCCATTGATATTTTGACAAAAAAATAGAAGTAATATTTTTCTTTTTGGAACTGTCTACACTATTGGCTTGACGGGCCTTCACAGCCTCACCGGACTACATCACTTATTATCATACAATATTATTACGTTACAACATCATACATAACATGCCATAAGTATTCCTTTGGTTTTCTATGGTTATGAGGTCGTCGGGTGGTACACGTGGCACGGAACGTATTAATAAATATTATGATACTAAAGTATTTCTGTAAATTACGACTATATTCAGTAGTAAATTTATACAAGTATTTTTATGTCAATTATGTTTAAAAGCCTAATTTTGCATTTAAGCCAAAAGAAATTTGCCCTCTGTCAGTAAAACTTAAAATTTGCCATTGGTCAAAACACTTGAAATTATGCAGTATGTTATGTATATAAATTATGTTCCAATAATGTCTGTTTGTCAATAGATCGAGGGTCAGTACGACAATCTATTGTCTTTGGCGCGTGAGAGGCAGAACAAGCTAAATGAGACGGTCAAGGCTTACGTACTGGTGCGCGAGGCGGCTGAACTCGCTACCTGGATCAAAGATAAGGTATTTTAACGTGTTTTCTTTTAGGAGGAGTTTAAACAAAATATCAGAACTCTGTGATATATTTAATCTTTGTCCCTTTATATAGAATTAAACCATTCAACGTGCCTCAAGAGGTTGGTATGTAGACAAAAAAAAAATGTAATAAAATTTACTTTGGTAAAAACCAATGCAACACAGTCTCATTATACCGGCTCTATTTAAAACCAGAAGTTGTCGGATTATTGGGTTCTATAGAAAAACTGTATAGAATTTTTGGAAGTTATGCTCATACCGATACACAAGCAAAATACAAAGTAGGGGGAGTGATAGAAGTCTGAGCGTAGGGTGCCGGATTAATGAGACTCTCATGTAATACTATACAAAGATTTATACTTGCATGTTGATTTTTGGTAGCAGTATATTTCTCTTAGGTGGTATATTTTCTTTATGCCAAGAAGAATAAATAGGTAGAAGAAAAAGAACCGCATTTAATATCGAACTAGGGTTGTGCAAGTCTATATATAGTTTACTTTAAACACACAGGAAATGCACGCCCAAGTACAAGATGTGGGCGAGGACCTGGAGCAGGTCGAGGTGATGCAGAAGAAGTTCGATGACTTCCAGAACGACCTGCGCGCGAACGAAGTACGCCTCGCCGAGATGAATGAGATCGCCGTCCAGCTCATGACCGTCGGTCAAACCGAAGCTGCACTCAAAATCAAGACCCAGATGCAGGTTTGTCCTCTTTTCTTACCGACTTACCAGTATTACTTATTGAGTATTGATTTACTATGTATTTGTAGATATACTTAAAGCATTATTAGAGCAATGACAGGGGTAATAGAAACGTCTATCGACTTTTGATTATATTTCGGTATTTTTTATAATAATCACATGCATTTGGGTAATAAAAACCCTCTTCGACTACTTGCACAAGCCTTTTAGTAAATGCGATGGATAATCCCGAATAATTAAACAATCTTTAGTAAGGTCATTAATGTGTCATTCGTTTTAACATCGCGATCCAGCTGTACCAAGATATTGTTTAACGCTATCTATCGGTGCACAAGCGACTTAACAACCATAGACTCGTCTAATAATTACTATTTCAAGCCCAGTGAAACTGTAGAAAGCCCACTGGTTAACAGCCTTATTAAAAAAAATTAAATTTACGTCATTAGACTTATCAACCAAGAATACCCTATATGTAACTAGGTGATCAGATCTATTAGAGGATTTTTTTTTTATGTCATAGTTGGCAAACGAACATGTGGGTCACCTGATGTTAAGCGACAACCACCGTCCAGAGACACTAACAACACTAGTGGCTAGTGCATTGCCAGCCTGTGTTTGGGGGAATGGGAGTGCGAGAGGGGAGGGGAGGTGGGGTGGTCCTCCGGCGCTCTCACTGACCGAACGAAACGCAACAATGCAAGCACTGTTACTTTACGTCGGTTTTCTATGAAAGGGTGGTACTACCCCATTCCTGCTAAAACCAGTAATAGTTTCAGCGTGGCTCTACCATTTAAGTTGGTGATAACTATAGTGAAGGCAATTGCACTTAAACTTATCATTCCTTGTTCTAAGATGTACAATCTTTAGCATATAATAGACAATGGAATTTCTAAACAGGCATTAAAGACAATGCGTGTGAAGAAACCATTATCATTCATAATTATGTATGTACACTCACATACAGATGTTTTCAGTATTGAAACATGGTTGTGTAATGTACTGAAAATAGGACACAGCCTTCAATGTATGAGAATAGTTATCATGATTTTGAGTTCACAAAAATGCAAAAGTAAATAATATATGCATACATTAGTAAGGCAAACACTCTGTTGACTTTATTCTTGTGATAATGTTTTATATATACATCCTGTTCCGATATTTGTCTATGTATGGTGCAAGATTCTGTTATTGTGTAATCTAGATTATGTTAATGTATAAATGTTTGTGTTTGTTTGTTTGTCCCAACAAATGTTATTAACATATTGTAAGCCTTGTTATTTTATTTCCTCTAAATATATTTTAATAATGAAATGAGGGACAAGATCAGCATTCATTCATATGTTGATGTAATGGAATAGAATAATAGTTAATGTATTGGTTAAGTAGTTAGATAAGTAAATTAAGGTAATACATTCAGGTGATTTCAATCACTGTTTTTTTTTACATAAGGTTTCACGCGGAACAACGTCGTGTGCATAGCTATGATAGATAAAATTAAAAATGATTAATTCGTTGATACAGGAATTGAACTCAAAATGGACGTCACTCCAACAACTGACGGCAGAGAGGGCCGCTCAGCTCGGGTCCGCACACGAGGTCCAGCGCTTCCACCGCGACGTCGACGAGACCAAGGACTGGATCGCCGAGAAGGAGGCCGCCCTCGCCACAGACGACCTCGGAAAGGATTTGCGCTCCGTGCAGACCCTGCAACGTTAGATAATTACCTGTTTACATTTATATTATTTTCATTATAGAAGTAATTAATTGTTAAATTTAGAGCAATTGAAACATGTACAGGAATATCTTTCAAACATACCATGCCCTTAAACGTTCCATGCAACACGTAGGCCTATGGCTTGAAGATCAAGTCTAACATGTACTATTGGTGGTACACATGGCACGGAACATGTTAACTTAGAAAATTAATTTATAAATATTATAAGACTGTATATCACTGACCTACAATTGAATAAATATTCTTATAATATTTAAGTTCGTTAGAAAACATATGATTTCGTAAGAGAAACTTATGATAGTGTTGCATGAGGGTTCTTGTAAATCATATATATTTTCCTATCTTAGTTTCTAATGATTTTTATTAAAAAATATAACACTAAATTTTGTTGCGAACTATTTCTATTTAAGTAGGACATAAGATATATTTTTAATACCCGTGTTATTATATGTGTGAATTCCGCATTTGAATCATATATGGTGTAATGAACAAAAATTTTGAATTTAAAACTATTGATAATTTTGAAAATTACTAATGTAGACTGAAATATGAATTAACTAAATAAATATTGTTCTTCTTGGTTTTGTTATATGAATTATTGTATTTAGACTAGTGCCTACGAGATCAATTTGCAAATTATTTTCTTTAGATTTATGTTAAAGTTTCCCAATATAAGGTATATATTATATATGGTTTAATTTATCAGGTAAACACGAGGGTCTGGAGCGAGATCTGGCCGCTCTCGGCGACAAGATCCGTCAGCTGGACGACACGGCCAACCGACTAATGTCCACGCACGGGGACTCCGCCGACGCGACCTACAGCAAGCAGCGCGAGATCAACGAGGCCTGGCAGCAGCTGCAGGCGAGGGCCAACGCCAGGAAGGAGAAACTCCTCGACTCTTACGATCTACAGAGGTAATTTAACAAACAAATAAACATGACTACAAAAACTCGTCAATCTTACTGCAATGGCTTTTTCTCAAAAGTTTAATACAAAACAAAGTTTATATATATTTTTTGGAATCTCCAATTACCATTTTTTTACCGGCTTTATATAAATATTACTCCTTCATCGGACACATTAATAGTTAGGTGAGGAGTATTTTTAAAATTATGTTTCATTAAATTAGTCATCGTCAATAATGTATATTGTAACAAAATTGTACAATAGGTTCCTGTCGGACTATCGCGACCTGATGGCGTGGATCAACTCGATGATGGCGCTCGTGAGCTCTGACGAGCTTGCCAATGACGTCACCGGCGCCGAGGCACTGCTCGAGAGGCACCAGGTATGCTTTATACAACACAATACTAGAACTTCTTATGTATATATGTATAGTTTATAGTTCCAGTCACGAGTCGTAACAGTTGTTAATTTGGCGAGATCTTAGTCTCTCATGTAGTGGCTTTTATATTTTATTCATAATCTTATGTTATTTAGCTCTATATTTATTTAATATTGGTGGTATTTTACGTAATATAGTTTGGTTATTGTGCACACGAGAAGTGGATAGGAAATAATTCTCACGGATTCTGGAATGGAGTCTAAGAAGGCACCAAAACGCCCTGGAAAGTTTTAACAAGGGAGGCCACCATCTTTTTAGAACATTAAAATTATCGCAAGGCACTTGTAATATTTTTACCTATTTAATAATGGCAGTAATAATCTACTAGAAGATTTGTTACGACTCGTGGCGGGAACCGTACGATAAATATTAATTTTCATGAATACCATTTTATTCGTGTCGTCCTTGTCCTGTGTGCGCGCAGTTATATAGTAAGAATCATCGTGTGTCCTTTGTGTTCGCGCATGCGCGTGATCCATTCATATATATTTACCATAGCGTCATGGATATATGCCATTGTGTTTGTATTGAAGGGAGAGTAGTTTTAGATTTAACAAAGTTCGGAATATACAATTTATATGGACACATCAGTTGTTGACCCTCCGGTCAAAGAGCTATAAAATGTATTTATTTTAAAAATTTTGAAATGTTTTAAATTTTGTATCTTTGGTAATTTAGGTAACTCATATTATTTCTCGTAGAACAGTTGGAATGCAATTCAAAGTTAAGTGTAGTGTAAGAAATTACATAAAGAAATATATCCTATCAATAAATCTAATTGGAATTACACAAGATTCCAATTAGATTTAGAGAACATCAGATTTTTCTAAAATATGGTTTCAAACATTTGTGCTCAAACCCCTATGTGTTGAAAGACCCAAACTGGGATCCACACTTAAGCTAATTTTACCTTCAACAGTTGAATGGTTAATAGATTTAAGGTTACTATTATGAATGTAGGGTTATAGTCAGAAAGATAATTTATTGCATTTTATCTAATACAATTTTAGATAATTTTAAAACTTTTAATGTACAGTTACTACAAAAGTTTACGGTATAATGACACAGTTGCATAGTTGTATTTTTTTTTTTATCTATACGTGGAAACATATTGACCAATCACAGAACAGTAAACTTATGCATTTGATATTGGTATTTTTATTTCGGTTGTTTTTCTGTTAGCCATGACAAAAAAATGCCTGCATTTTTATATTTCTTTATTTGGTTCTTTTTTAGTCGTTTCTCTATGCGCCTATGTTATATATGTATAAATTATACATATTTGTGGTTGTACTATAACAGTGTGTACTGTATTTTTAGACCCAGCGTTTGGAGATAGACGCGCGTTACGGCATAATGCCGCAGGTCAGACCTACGCCTTGCACGCATGTGTGCGCAGAGCCTAACTTACCGTTTAATCTCTAATGCCTTCCTTCACACCGACACGTTTCCTGTTAAAAGTATCGTTTTAATGTGGTTAGTTTTATGATTGACATCAGACATTGAACGCATTCAGAGCAATTACTTACGAATTTGGGACGAGTGCCTATTTGTCAGTTGTACCGTCGTGTAAGGACATAATAGTATTGTACCTATCTGTAGCAGTAACTTGTTTATTTTACTATAGTGGCGCATTAATCTTTATTTTTCTAGTAATCTATGTTTTTTTATACATATTCATTGTGTTTATATAATTTCGGGACGTTAAAAAAACGAAATAGAAATCAATTTCTATTGTGTTTGGTGTCAATTATTTGTAATATATTTTTAACAAGAAATCTGTAAGAAGGCTTCTGATTTTCTTCGAATTATTTTGGTTCATCATATTTGGTCGTCACATATTCGCTATTCAAATAGATATCTGATATAATAGAAAATTAATTAACAGCGCCTCTGACGATGCAGTTGTCAATGGAGGGGACTTTTAGACACAGTAGGTTTAGGTTACATTATAAAGTTAAAAAATATATCGCCCAAATTTTCAGCAATATTAGTGTTTATAACATTTTAGAATAAAAGAAAAATTGATGAACTGGAATAATTATAAATAATCTTTGTAAATATTAGTGTACGCAATAATATAATACACCGCCAAATTTAATGTAATTTCTCTTTTAATAATTCCTAATTATTATTGTTAGATAAGTCAGTGTAATAGTAACTCTTGACATTTCAAAAACGAGAAGTAACCTCAAAATAAGACCTCTTAATTATCATATCTTTTAAATCCACGTAATTTAGATTAACACAATAAAATCTTTAAAAAAGATTTATTTAAAAATTTGTTAATGTTAGTAATCTTATGTAATGTACAGTCGTTCTCAAAAATATTTTATTATATATACCATTTTTTCTCGGAGATGGATAAAAATATCTATCTTGCGATGTTGGAAGCTACAGGAAGTTTTGTTATTTAAAAAAAAAAAACAATAAGTAGTATGAAATGCGAGTACATTATATTTAAAATTTCATAGTAAGAAGTTAGTATATTATTGCATTCTTTAAATTCTTTGAAATTATACTTAGTTTCAAAAACAGATATATTTCAATTTATTTAGTTTAATTCTATAGAATGCTTCATTCTGATTAGCTTACTTTCGACAGTTATGTTCTTTTAGATAAAGCTCATAAAGCAGTTGCTTATTTTTTTATGTGATGTGATGCTTCATTTCTGTTCAGTAAGTATAGGGTGTTAAATTTACATTAAATTTTTTATAGGTCGTAAAATAATTGAAATCATAATTATTTTTTACAATTTTTGAATATGACTGTACTTATATTATTATGTGTGAGTGTTGTTTACTTTTACGCTTCAGTGTGTTTTTGATTTCATGTTCCCTCCATATTTTTTGATATTGTAATATTTTCGATTTACGTTTTGTTTCACATGTGTGTTGTTGTTGTTATCGTTGTGGTCATACGTCACTATTTTTTTTAACCTCGTCATGTTGATTAATTACATTAACTTATGAGATTTTCTACCGCTCATTGTTAATAAATTCATTTCAACTATATATCACGTTTTATAGTATAAAAATTAATATACATCATATTACATTTTGAAAATTAGAATGAGACAATACACATTTGATACCCTTACTTTTTCCGTACCGTGGTATTTATTAAGCCAATTAAGCAACGGAATTTATATATTGGGGCCGTTCAAGTATTACATAAACAGATTTTTTGTGATTTCGCATCGCACCCTCCCCCCTGGTCAGCAAAAATAAGCTCTTACCCCCTTCTATGCTTAGGGAAACGTTTATATAAGTATTTTTAAATCTGTCGTGGTTAAATAAATCAATATTGGTTACCTAATCACAAACCAAACCCACCTACCCCTCGATGTCATAAAAAATAAACAAATGAAGGAGATCCATCCCCATTTTATGCTTATATAATACTTGAATGGCCCCACGGATCTGATTGGAGGACATTAAATAACGGAATACGTTAACATGTATGTTTACTTCTGTGTTACATGGGTTATATGTAAACCTGGGAGTTAAGGAATAATATGCACAACGCAGGAACATCGCACGGAGATGGACGCTCGCGCCGGCACCTTCCAAGCTCTTGAGCTTTTCGGGCAGCAGTTGCTGCAGGGTGGACACTACGCCAGTGTTGATATCCAGGAGAAACTCAACAACATGGGTGACGCCAGGCAGGAGCTCGAAAAGTGAGTTCACAAACAAATGTCATAGTCGAAACATAAATATATCTATAAAAATAACATTTGTTTTAAAAGTTTATTGCATTTTGATTTATATACTAACTGAATCGTGCACGCGTTCCGGGGGCTCAGTTATTGAAAAGAAATTCTAAATTAAAACGTGACGCCATCTATGAGACTTCTATAGCTATCGGTCCTACAGTTTTCTGTGAGCAAACTAATTTAGAGCGCCATCTGTTCGAAACTGATAAAATGTACAATTATTAACAATAATCAACATTTACCATCATTTAATTTGTAATAAAAAAATATTGAGATCATAAAACGAAATATAAATTATCCTATCTCTCAAGTTGGACCAAATTATACATAGATGCCAACTTTTACAAACATTGTGGCTCTGGATTTTTATATATTTAGATGGAATAACTTGTTAGTTGGAAGCATTGATCACTTATTAGTAGTATATTAGAACACTGAGTTGATGAATGTGCGTTATTTAACCTCATTGTGGAATGAGCTCTCTTCTGAAGTATGAATATTATATGAGAAATTACAGAAATTCTGGTTATGTAATAATGCTTGAACAACCCAAGTAGGAAGTCGATCGTTTTTTAGTTTAGGTATTTGAGTCATCATATTTCAAAAAGAACTAAATCGAATTTTAGCTGTTTCTAATATTTTACGTTATTTTGCAAGATCTTAAAATTTTGTTCCTATGAAATATTAATGTCATTAAAAAAATATCTAAGAGCCTTATGAACGACATTATTTAAACTTCGTTCTTGGCGTGAAAACCTAGAAATATTTATTGGATACGCTCGTTGTTATTCTGTTCAGGGCGTGGGTGAACCGTCGCATGAAGCTGGACCAGAACCTGGAGCTGCAGCTGTTCTACCGGGATTGCGAGCAGGCTGAAGGCTGGATGGGAGCGCGGGAGGCGTTCCTGGCGCCCTCAGAGCAGACGCCGCTGCAGGGCGCGCCCCACGACCAGGCGGACCACGCGCAGCCGGACAACGTCGAACAGCTCATCAAGAAGCACGAGGACTTCGACAAGGCGATCAATGCTCACGTTCGTACACTCTTTGTTTTTATCATTCAAAAATCTTTCGATTCACTAGATTTTGCCAGCGGCTTCCCTCACATCAATGAAGTAAAATATGTTTTTTATCCTTCGAAGGCTACATTACCTTTTTTCAATTAAAGGCATATACGTGACTACACATATAGAAAATTTAATGATGGTTATGAAAACTTAAAAGTGTTTTTCTAATCGGCAAGAGACACTACTCAGAGCCCCCGGGCTGTTGAGTGTCCTATGTAAGATTCTTCTCCACGTTAAAAAAATGAAGACGTAACAATCATCTCATATTCAATTGTAATATTTTTAGGGTTAAAATATTCTACTATTTTCAGGAATTTTTACAGCAAAATTTATCGGTCAAACGCATTAGTAGATAGTTCATGCCATTTATGGATGGTAAGAATGGAAAGTATTGGTTTTGGAGCGTCTATGAATGAGAAAAAAATAAAAATTAGAGTATGCTAACACTCAAATTAACAAAACAAGTCTTTGGTCAATAGAATACAAAAAACTCGAATGTTTCTGCAATTGCTTTTTTCTTCTTTTTTAATATTTCTATTTAACAACACTTCACCTCATAAACCATGAAAACAATATTTCAATTGTAAATTCATAGGAGGAGAAGATAGCGCAGCTACACACCCTGGCTGATCAGCTGATCTCGTCGGAGCATTATGCGACCGACGCCATCGACGGGAAACGTACGCAGGTGCTCGATCGCTGGCGTCACCTTAAGGAAGCCCTTATTGAGAAGCGCTCCAGGTATTTTAAAAAAAATGAGGAGGCAGTCATAAGGACTGCTGATAGAAGTGAATTCCCAAAACAATGAAATAACTGTGTTCTCTTTTGAATTTTGAAATTAATTATAGTATACATTATTTGGCATACGGAGCAATAGTTATATACATTTGTATACAGTTTATTAATAATCAAACATATGATGAGCTGCACAAGCTCAATATAACGTGTCGCTAGTCTTCTTTAGTAGTCGCAGGTGCAATACGTCACGAGCATGTCGGTCACACTCTACTAGCATGCCGCTGACGCGAAACTAAAAGTTTTTGTTCTCCCAAATACCGCTCAATGCGCCTACAGAAGTTTAAACTTAAAAAAACATATATAAAATTGTTATATAAAGTACCTCGTATTAATAAACTATTAGATTGTACAAATGTAGATACAATTACTAATTTAATTAAAGTTTTTTGTATTGTAATTTCGATTATTTACTATCATAAAAAGTACATTATACTTACCTCGAGAAGGGAGTTTATAAAATAAAATTTGCCCTAGCTTGTGTTTTTATCCAAAAAGAAAAAAATCAGCAGCTCATTCATTTAGACAAAGAAAACAAATATTTTTTATAATTTATGTTGCATAAAATTCATTGGTAAACATTTCTAGTAGTAATTTGACTCGTTATTTTATTAAGGTTGGGCGATGAACAAACACTGCAGCAGTTCTCACGCGATGCCGATGAAATGGAGAACTGGATCGCGGAGAAGCTTCAGCTGGCTACTGAAGAGAGTTACAAGGTAAGTTATCAGCGGAAAAGTTTTAGTAATCATTCCATAATACTTTTTAAGTCGCCATAGGTTATTATATTATCTATATTATTTTCTTACTTAATTTTATTCAATATTAAATAACTCTATAGTTAACACATTCTGTGCCACATGTACCACTGGTGGTACACGTTAGACTTTATCTTTAGGCCATGTGTTGTACCTCCTGTGGTATATGAATTGATACTATGGAAAACAAAAGAATTACTTATGTATGATGTTGTAACATAATATTGTATGGTAGTACATCTATTTTTTGTCAAAATATTAAATGGCCTGAATGATATGTCAGACAAAAATGGCTTGGCACGGAATGTGCTAAGGGCCGTAGGTAGCCAAACGGACTTAAAAATCGATACCACCATGCATTTCAACATCTCCATAATAATATTTAATTTATGGAAAAGAGAAATTGTTTTATTTTCATTTTGAATGAAATGCATAGTTAATAATATGATTGGTATGATACCAGGATCCGGCAAACATTCAGTCGAAACACCAGAAGCACCAGGCGTTCGAGGCGGAGCTGGCAGCCAATGCGGAGCGTATCCAGTCCGTGCTTGCTATGGGCGGTAACCTCGTGCAGCGCGGACAGTGCAGTGGGAGTGAGGATGCTGTGCAGGTACGAATACTACAACTCTTTCTAATATAATTAATTATTGATGACGTAGATATAAAATGGAAAATTTATATAGAAGATACACCATTATCTATTAATACTCGTGATCAATGATTCTTCTCAATTCATGAGATCAATGACTTTAACAAAACAAGCCCAATAGTTTGTAAAGCGTAGCAATAATAATATCTTCTCATATCTGCATTTATTGCAACCATACATTTTTAAATTGTGGCGATAGACGTCAGTGTAAGAGTAGCATAACTATTACAATTATTTTAAACGCCATTTTAAAAATGTCCGTTTATTGTTTGTACTACATGTTAACGGTAGTTTTTTTCTTATATTAATGAAATTTGTTTTTAAAGCGATCTACATAGCTAGCATGAAGTTTTATTTACGTTATTAATTTGTTATTATAATTTACTAACGGCCCCGGGAAACGTTGTCCCGCCCTGATAATAAAAAAATCCGGGACAAATTAAATACCAAAACGTTCCTTGTATTCTCACTTTATCCACTGGTGAAAACCACATAGAGATCCGTTCAGTAGTTTTTGAGTTTATCATGAACAGACAGAAAGACGCGGTAGGGGACTTTGTTTTATACTATGTAATGATTTATAAACCTTCAATCTCGGAATGAATTAAAAACAACATACAAATTGTAGGTTTTCTTTCGAAATTAAAATATGACACCTGTTGATGCCTTCATATTTCTAATAATTTAAGTGTCATGAAGTCATAGTGACATCGTATATGTAATTAAAATCATAGGCTCGTCTCGCCTCCATTGCGGACCAATGGGAGTTCCTAACTCAGAAGACAACAGAGAAATCGCTCAAGCTGAAGGAGGCCAACAAACAGCGTACTTACATCGCCGCCGTAAAGGACCTGGACTTTTGGCTTGGTGAGGTCGAGAGCCTCTTGACATCCGAGGACTCTGGTAAAGATCTCGCTTCAGTGCAAAACTTGATGAAGAAACACCAATTAGTTGAGGCTGACATCCAAGCGCATGAAGACAGAATTAACGGTAAGCAATATAAAATTGGTCAAGTATGCATACGAGTTGTTACATTTGAAAATGAGCTAAATCCAATTTTAATCATGTTTAAACATGTTTTTTTTTTTTAAGATTTTCAGTATTTATATGCTGGTGATTTATATGAAGGTAAAATTTTGCCATTAATTTGGTTTTTAGTTTTTTTATAATCTTCATATTTTATGTATACAAAATTTGAAGAGCTTGAAAAATAACGTAAAATATTAAGAATGGTTAAAATTGTATTTAGCTCATTTTCAAATGTAACAACTCATATACTATAATATACTAGCGGACCCGGCGGATGTCATTCTTCCCTTATAATAAAACAAAACTGAAAAATTATATCCCTTCCTCATGAATCACTTTATCTACTAATGAAAAAAGGGCATGAAAATCCGTTCAGTATATTGATATAGTAAACAACGTAGAGGAAGTTGAACTAATCTATACTAATATGTAAAGCTAAAGAGTTTGTTTGTTTGGTTGAATGCTAGGATCTCAGGAACTACCATTCCGATTACTATTCGGTTTTAAACAGCTCATTTATCGAGGAAGGCTATAGGCTATATATCATCACGCTAAGATCAATAGAAGCAGAGCACCAATGAAGAATGTTTCAAAATCGGGCACTTTTTTTATGTCAACCGCTATAATTTCGGTTATCTGGCAGTAAAAATTAAGTTCCCGTTAAAATAGGTCCAGTCGTTTTGGAAATTACCCAGGACAAACAAACAAACAGACAAAATATAATATTATATAAAAATATAGACAAAGTATAAAAAAAGTTTTTTTTGGTCATTTGTAGCCATATCCATTCATCAAAAAGTTGTTATTTTAATTGGACATACACAAAGTTTATTTTTATAATACGTAATAGAGAACAAATAAAAAATTAGAAATAAAAGTAGTATAAACTTTTTGCATAGGAAAACAAAATAAACTTCGAAAATGTTTGCGATAGAAACTTACCACGTTACTATGGCAACGTATATAATACTAACGCTAATGAAATCTTTATTTGAACAATTTTGTTTTATGATTATGAAGACTAAGAAGATAATAATGATGGATAAAATAATGTACAACATATTATATAGAAGATTTGGCGCTTATGCCTTTATTGTAACTTGGACATGGAAGAAAATTGATTAAAGGATATATAAGAAATACCTATATTGACAACTTCAGAATTGGCAGTATGGATTAATTCCTTCGCCTGTCCTATTGAACGAATATTATTACTACTACTAACGAAATCTCTCAAAAGGAAAAAAGTGCCCGATTTTGAAACATTCTTCATTGGTGATCTGCGTCTATTGGTCTTAGCGTGATGA
>MU158769.1:125744-256962 GCA_015888305.1 Antheraea pernyi | reverse complement strand
TATAAGCTATACATTATCGAACAATATATCTTAAATCTTTTATTATATAGATATAATATGCCCGTATTGTCGATATACTTAAGTTATTCTTATACGTTGCTATAATCACTGAGTTATGTAGAAGCAAACGCAGTTAATAAAACAATATAACCGTCAAATTGACCAAAAAGATGATATTAATCACTACATAGTGTACCAATTCAAATAAAAAAAGAACCATTAAAATCGGTTCACAATTGACGAAAATATCGGTTAACATACATAAAAAATATACATACTGAATACTAATATTATATCGAATGGGATGGGATTTATCATCAGCAACATACCTGGAACTTCAATCTACTATATACCAAACTCAGTGCTCACTAACACTATATAAGAAAGTAATGAAAATTATAAGCTATACATTATCGAACAATATATCTTAAATCCTTTATTATATAGATATCATATGTCCGTATTGTTATATAAATGTATATTATACAGTTAGTGTGCGCGTCGTAGTTACAAATGTTTTTGAAAAAGCTTTTCTGTAATGTACACACCCACTCACAATTTTACATTTCTTTAATACATTTTTTAAAAAGCGCGTGCGGAGCCGCGGGTAACAGCTAGTAATTAGATAAATATGGTTGTTGTATGTATCGGATAGATATGAACGCGCAAGCGGACGCGCTGGTGTCGAGCGGGCAGTTCGACAGCGCGGGTATCGGCGCGCGCCGCTCCGCCATCAACGAGCGCTTCGAGCGCGTGCGCAACCTCGCCGCGCACCGCCGCGCCCGCCTGCACGAGGCCAACACGCTCCATCAGTTCTTCAGGGACATCGCCGACGAGGAGTCCTGGATCAAGTAACTACATCTACTACATATATAACGCCCTACCCGATTTCCTCATAACTACCGTAGACTATTTCTTCTTCTTCTTACCCTTATCCCACATAAATAGGGTCGGTACAACATGTTTCTCATGTTGTGGTATATGATTTGGCTTCATTTTTACGGTCGGCCGCCTGCCTGTCATCAACCCTCCTTGGTATTATTTTGTTGTACCACTGTATTTATGATTATTATTATATAGTTACGAACTCTGATGGGATCTTTTAGCCTTACAATTTTTCTGTAGCCTTTAGCTTTGGTAGGGTATTTATAGTGAATGCTTGAGCAGTACCACCGTTCCGGTTTTAAACGGAGTTCTTCAAGATTATGGTTTGCTTGCTATATTGCCATTTTTATGTAATAGAAAACTAGCCAACTTTAGACTATTCTCGAGAACTGCATTTTCGGGGTTTTTTCTAGGATTCGTGGTGTCAGAGTTTTCACAGTAATAATAATGTAATACTAGATACAATAAAGCATTATAAAATATGATAACTATAATAGAAATATAAATGCAAATAAAATGGTATGTCAATGTCATTCAAAAAACTACCGTAGACTACTATTATAAGTAAAAAAACAACGCATCTATCACTGTGTATACACAGTGGAAGTGAAACTTCTTCGGCTTAACTGTATTCAATTATATAACAATGCTCATAAACTATATACTATACAAAGTCCTTTAGTATAACTAATAAACTACACATTTACTCATTTTGGTATACTACAAATATATCTATCTACCTTACGCTTAATGCGTATCGAAATATTTTCCCTTTGCCATATAGAAGTTTCATTGCAAAAATTATAAAGGGTCACTTTGCAAAAAATAAGTGTCCTAAACGCCATCTACATATAATTCCCCATAAAATGGTTATAGTTTTAGAGCGCTGTGTTCTAACAGTCGAACCTCAAAGTAACAGTATTTTCATTATATATTATTTTAAAATAATCGTTGATATAAAATCTTGTTGATTATGTTGCTATCGAATGAACTGCAGCATCAATTTAGACTGTAATAATACTTACTTTCAGATTAGTCGAAAATAATTAGGCAAAATATTAATCAGGACATTTACGTGACTAACAACTATAGTGGTATCATATATCATTAATATGATTTTCTATTGTTTTTAAGTATACTATTCAATTATACTATGAGGGACATGTAACTTGTATTTTGGTTCTTATGTTCTAAGTAAAACAAAAATTGTTTGTTAGTAAGTTAGGTAGTAATTATTTAAAAAAAATATCCCTGAAAAATATTGTCCGTGCCATCCTATCCTAAAACGGTATTGATCTAAAAATATTTTTAAAATTCTCTGGTGACATTAACTGTTTGCAAATCAAGGTTCTGTAATACATATTGGCTTCTTTATTCAGGGAGAAGAAACTGCTGGTAGCTTCAGATGATTACGGTCGCGATTTGACGGGCGTACAGAATCTCCTCAAGAAGCATAAACGCCTCGAAGCCGAACTAGCGAGCCACGAGCCTGCGATTCAGGCTGTACAAGAGGCCGGAGAGAAACTTATGGATGTCTCCAACTTGGGTGTTCCCGAGATCGAGCAACGTCTGAAGGCGCTCGCTCTAGCCTGGGCGGAGCTTCAGGCCCTTGCTGGCGAGAGGGGAGCCAAGTTACAGCAATCATTAGCCTACCAGCAGTTCCTGGCTAAGGTCGATGAAGAGGAAGCCTGGATCAGGTTAGATTTTTCAATACAACTTTTATTTGTGTAATGTATGCGAGGTATAGTTAACTTATGAATTGAAGTTAGAGCTGATTTAGTTTAAAACTTTAGTCTAGGAAAACAGCATAATAATAATAATATAAAGTTGATATTAAATATATAAACGTTGACAGGTCTTCATAACAATATGTTATGGAGTAGTTTATACAATGCGTTCCCGTTTATGGAGGGAGGGGGAAATCTTGATTTCAGTAACAAACTGTTCACAACTCATCAAAAACTTTTCTATAACTATTTTTTTTTTGTTCATTAACTCTGGTATGACATAGTATTTTAGCATACCGGCATTATGGCGAAGACTGCATATGATGTCTGTCACTAATGAAAGCTGTTGATAGAGTGCCGAACAGGTGCATTATCTGGCTAGTGTAAAGGAATATAAATGTCGTTTTAATAATTTTTATATATACAATTGTAACATGGGTGATATCACATTATGAAGGGGGGGGTCACAGTGGTTTTGGGTAGTCCGTGACAAATAAATGGATTTAATTTGAACTGGCAGTGTGGTAGAAGGTGAGGCGGGGATCTTTGATTTGCATATTTTTGATGATATAGGGTTTTGGGTGGTGATTACTTCAGCAATATTTATTTATTTTACCATAACAGTTTAAAAAATACTTAATAAAAACGTTTACGTGAACATGAAGGGTGGTGACAGCATTGCTTATTTTTGCTGACTAGGGGGGAGGGGGCGGTTCGAAATGGCATAAATTTTGCTCACATAGTAGTTGAAAGATCTCTGAGCCATTATGCAATACGTGTGTGTGGGATCCCTGAGACATTATGTAACGTATGTATGTGTGTATGTGTTTAGTGAGAAGCAGCAGCTGGTGGTGGTGGGCGAGTGCGGGGACAGCATGGCGGCGGTGCAGGGGCTGCTGAAGAAGCACGAGGCGCTGGAGGCGGAGCTGGCGGCGCGCGGGGAGCGGGTGCGCGACCTCGCCGCGGAGGGGGACGCGCTGCTCGCCGCGGGGAACCTGCACGCGGACGCGCTCTCGCACAGGATACGAGCTCTACAGGTAACACCTACACACTAGCCATCTATACAAACGTGAACGATCAAAATGCAACCGCCATAGAGACAATATCCTCATTAAAATAATCCGACCTAAAATAGACAATAGTTAAGTAAAAAAAAAATCCCAATAATTGCTCAAAGATATGACATATATAACAAATTAAACGTAAGCAACAAAAAGATACGGACCAAGAGTCTGCAGATAAAAACAAACTGTACGGACTGTCCTACAGTATTATGATAATTTGTTGATGATAGTGATTATTGATAGAAAATGATAATTAATATGATTGACGCATCAGCGAAATTAAATAAGCGAACCCACCAAGTGCTTGATGTTCACAACTTTATTTGTATAAAATGTATTACTTATAAAATTATATTGCTTACTACGTAAATAGGTATGATTGCACGTACACCAGCAATAACTAAATAGCTGCTAACATTACCTTTATTACAGTTTTTCTTTTAATCTAAATGTGTAAACGTGAAGACGTCACTATTTGTAATACAGGCGATATTAAAATTCAGTGAAATTTGAGATATAAAGAAATGATCATTAATTCATCCTATTTGAAAAATCTTGTTGATTATAATATTTATCTTAACATTAAAGACCTACCCTATGCTTTTATAATGATCTTGTCCTTCACCGACAGAGTTCCAACTCCGTTACAAGAATTCGAACTTAACTCAATAGACACATTAAATTTGTTTTTACCTCCTACATGTTACATTGACGTATCAAATTCATATCATTTATTATCTGATAATCCCAACAAGAAATATTTCATACCAAGTGTCTGATCATAGGCCAAATTGGAGAAACTGACTGGTCTAGCTGCTCGACGCAAGGCAGCTCTCGTCGACAACTCATTGTACCTGCAACTGTTGTGGAAGGCCGATGTGGTGGAGTCCTGGATCGCGGACAAGGAGACTCACGTACGCTCTGATGAATTCGGGCGAGACCTCTCCACTGTGCAGACCTTGCTCACCAAGCAAGACACTTTCGATGCTGGTAAGTACTTACACCTACATACTTAATTTATTAAAATAAAGAAGGCCGTTCAAGTATTATGTATGCATTTTTGTGTACATTTTTGACCGCACCCCTCCCCCTTGTCAGCAAAAGTAAGCGATGGTCTTACCACACTCGAATGCTTACGTAAACACTTATATAAGAATTTTTAAATCTGTTGTCATTAAATAAATAAATATTGCTGACATAATCACCACCCAAACACCCACCCATTCCTGATGTCATCAAAAATAAGCAAATCAATGCATCTATTTATATAATAAGTGTTTGGGTATACTCAGGTTTGGCCGCGTTTGAACATGAGGGCATCCAGAACATAACGTCGCTGAAGGAGCAGCTGGTGGCCGCCAACCACGAGCAGACCCCGGCGATAGTGAAACGCCACGCGGACGTGATCTCGCGCTGGCAGCGGCTCCTCGCCGACTCTGCAGCACGCAAACAGCGGCTGCTCCAGCTGCAGGACCAGTTCAGGCAGATCGAGGAGCTTTACCTCACATTCGCTAAGAAGGTACACCAGTTAACCAATTATTTCGTTAAAGGAAATTTCGAAAATGTCGTGAAATCGCCATAATGACTGAAAAAAGAAGTAATAAAAAGGGAAAAAATAATCTTGGTAAACTTTACAAAAAAAATTGTTTTTTTTTTAATAGGTCAAAGTTATGCAAATACAAAGTGTAATCTATCTTTCTTGAGGAACGGCGTCGCACAATGCTTTGTCTTTTAAATCTGTTGTCATTAAATAAATAAATATTGCTGACATAATCACCACCCAAACACCCACCCATTCCTGATGTCATCAAAAATAAGCAAATCAATGCATCTATTTATATAATAAGTGTTTGGGTATACTCAGGTTTGGCCGCGTTTGAACATGAGGGCATCCAGAACATAACGTCGCTGAAGGAGCAGCTGGTGGCCGCCAACCACGAGCAGACCCCGGCGATAGTGAAACGCCACGCGGACGTGATCTCGCGCTGGCAGCGGCTCCTCGCCGACTCTGCAGCACGCAAACAGCGGCTGCTCCAGCTGCAGGACCAGTTCAGGCAGATCGAGGAGCTTTACCTCACATTCGCTAAGAAGGTACACCAGTTAACCAATTATTTCGTTAAAGGAAATTTCGAAAATGTCGTGAAATCGCCATAATGACTGAAAAAAGAAGTAATAAAAAGGGAAAAAATAATCTTGGTAAACTTTACAAAAAAAATTGTTTTTTTTTTAATAGGTCAAAGTTATGCAAATACAAAGTGTAATCTATCTTTCTTGAGGAACGGCGTCGCACAATGCTTTGTCTCTGTAGTAGAGATCGTAAAAAAAATTGACTTATGATTTTTGAAAATTAGATATGACAAAAAAGGGCCTGCTGAGGACTATTCAGTATTATTTATTCTAAATACTTTAAAAACTTTCTAAGTTGGTACATATAATCTTTGGAAATATTATTTTCTTATGACATGGGGTCCTTCGTCTTATGATATGGGGTCCTTCAAACGAAGCGTGAAGAGGCACATGTGCAGGTCGGCATGATAGCGACGACTGTCGTTGTTATTTAACACCGACAGTCGCCGTTACTTATGGACTGTACTGTATTTTCCATCAGGTACCGTCCAGTCATTTTGCCAAACAAGTTAAAAAAATAATAATTACGAATTGTCAAAGACTGCAATAATCATTTACCATCTGTCGAAAAGTGTCCCCCAAATGTGCCTCTCTGTGTACAGTGTTTGATATTTATCGTTTACGTTACTAATTCACTATAGGCTGACAATATTTTAATTCCCAATAAATGAATTTTCAGAAACATTTTGCTGGTTTCCGCCTACATTATATAAGAAACTCGTTTTGTAATATTTCATGCATCTATAACCACTGGTTATAAGTAATGCCTTGTCTATGAATTAATCTTGAAAATGATATTAATTAGATAATAAAAAGGTTATTTATATTTGTCCAGGCATCCGCGTTCAACTCGTGGTTCGAGAACGCAGAGGAAGACCTCACGGACCCCGTACGCTGCAACTCCATCGAGGAGATCCGAGCTCTCAAGGACGCGCACGCCCAGTTCCAGGTCGATAAATAAAGTCATAATATTTATCTATTTCAATAAATTAAACAAGTCTATTCCATATTAATATCTTTTTTAATACAAAATACTAATAGGATAAAGAGGTCATTCAAACATTACATAAACACTAAAGGGGTTTTTGATTACATGAGGGATGTGTGTGATTCGGGTGGTGATTACGTCATCAATATTTATTATTTACTTTTTCGGATTTTGTAGTCGTTACATATAAATGATTTTACGTAATCATGAGCAGAGGGTGGGTAGGGGAGGGAGAGCTTTGCTGACATTGAGGAGAGTTGTCAAAAATCACAAATCTGCTGACATAATACTTGAATGACCCCACAGTTAAAAGTTTTGGCTGACTTGGAATAATATAGTGAAATAATTAATTGTTTTAAGTAACGGATATTTTATTAATACAAAAATGTATGTGCTGTATGTTTGTAGCGTAGATGTTTTTTTACAGGCATCGTTGTCATCCGCTCAGAGCGACTTCGAAGCCCTGGCGGCTTTAGACGAACAGATCAAATCGTTCAACGTGGGCGCTAATCCATACACCTGGTTCACGATGGAGGCTCTCGAGGAGACTTGGCGCAATTTGCGCAAGATCATCGGTAAACTATATTCTTTTATTTATAAATATTTTTATATAGGATTTCTAAATTGTTTACACACAGTTTTTCTAGACCACTAAACTTTCCAAGTAGAATATTTTACCAAAATCAGTTATAATGATATATAAATGTTTCATGTGTTCATATTTTTACTATTCCCAAGTACACATTTTTGATAATTTTAATATTCTATGAATTGCGAAATGATAAAAAGTTTGTTTAAAAAAGTCGGTGAAACTCTTTAAATTAAATTAAATTCAAACATAAAACAGACAGACAACAAATTTCTAACATTACACTGTAATTGCCTTAATTAAGTCTGTCAATAAACTACAGTTTTATTGAGGCTTTATATATCAAATATTGTCGTATGTTAGTTTCATTCCTTTTGTCTACATTAGGAAAACCAAACCATACACCATACCAAAACACGACGTACATGTAAAACGAATTATATTGAATTAATGATGCTGTTGAACAGCGGAGCGTGACGTGGAGCTGACGAAGGAAGCGCAGCGGCAAGAGGAGAATGACAAACTGCGGAAGGAATTCGCGAAACACGCCAACACGTTCCACCAGTGGCTCACCGAGACACGGTAACTTATTTACCTCTTTATATTTTACTTATACCTATGTATTTGCAAAAGCAAAGAAACTATTTCCCAAATGCTGATAGGAAGACATAACTTATTTCGTATGGAAGTTGGTATTCTTACTAGAATAATTCTTTATAGAAATATTGTGGTATAAACGAACATTCGGTGTTTTTGTAAATATAGAGAATCTAGCCTCAAATAAGTTAAAGGTCTTAGCTAAATCAATTTTGATACAAGTTAATTGTAATAATATTTCTGCTTGTCTCTACTTACTACTTATGTAACAGTATGATTTTACATTATAAAATATTTACTTGTATGAGGTTATAATATTACCTCCAACAATCTATAGTAATTCAATTTATCATACAATGCAAATGGTAATAATGCAAAATGGAATGTAGTAAAGAATAATTTTTTTGTGTGTAGCAACTGTTGGTGACTGTCCTCAAGGCTTATGACCTTTGGTAATATATAAGTATAAGGCGGATTGACCACTTACACTTCTGTAGAATGTGTGGTGTTTGGTACTATGAAAATAGGGAATATAAATGAATTAGAGAAGTGAAGACTCACATATACATTGGCATACAGGTACCGGCTGCTAGGCTGGGACGGGTAATGTACTGGAGTTCAACTAGTCTCATACTAAATGAATAGGTGATACGGTTTGCGGTTTGGCAAAATATTAAACATCAGAATTGTATTATCTTTAATATACTGCTAAGATTGAACAATACCAATAAAATAATTTTTGAAATGTATATGAATATATAGAATTTGGAGCATCTGTTGTTTATCAAAGCTAACCTCCGCAATTGTTTGACCAATTTTGATGTCGTATTTATAATAGATAGATAAAAACTTTACTATCTAGCCTACAATTATTACGCTCTTCTACCATGTTAATTTGTAGTAATAAAATTGAAGAAGAGTAACATTACGAATTTTTATTAAATAATTTAATTTGATTATTTATTAATTGTATTATACCTGAATATAAATTATACTTGCAGTATCTTTGTGTATTATATATATATATATATATATTTACTATTCATAATTGATTTACACCAAGACAATATTATAAATTCCTTAATATACATAACTAGTTTCTGCCCGCGACTTTGTCCGTGTGGAATAGTTACTTTGTGCTAACGCTAACATATCCCGATTTTGAAACATTCTTCATTGGTACTCCGCTCCTATTGGTCTTAGCGTGATGATATATTATAGCCTATAGACTTCCTCGATAAATGAATTAACTAAAACTGAAAAAAATTTTCAAGTAGGACTAATAGTTCCTGAGATTATTGCGTTCAAGCAAACTGTTCAGCTTTATTATATTAGTATAGAAGTATAGGTTATTTAACTTCGCAGATTTGTTGCAACATTGTTTATATATTTCTTTAAAAAACTTCGGCTAATGATGTGAGAATAATCACGTGTATACACGAATGATCCTATGATGAAAGTATTTTGCCAGACCGTTAACATTTTTAAGTAAATGTGTATATTGTCGTTTTCTATATGTTCGCGCGATAACGAAATGGCTTATTTAAAACTGTTATAAATGGATCTACATTAAAATTACTATTGTAAATATTTCATAGGTGTTGTGTCTATTATCTTCACTTATGAATTTGAGTGTTGAATTTTGTTTCATACATACTTTAATGTAATTTTACTAATGATTTACAAATTCACAATACATATTATAAAATAAATTCATATTTCATATGTGTATAAAGCTAATTGTTCTACAAGATATTATTCTGCAAATTTATTAAAATTAAACCTATTTTAACAATCCTTTCTTTTTAGTTTTCTCCTTTACTTTTCAAGCCTTCACATTATGTTTATCAGTTTATTTACTTCTCAAGTTCTCCCCTCGCACTTTTACTTATTCTTTACTTCCCTTTTTTTTCTGATAGCTTTACATTGTCCATCAAGATAACCAATGAAGAGATCATTATAGCATGATTGTTATTCAAAGTAAACCCTAATGGAAATATTTAATAACAGTTTGAAATGTACATTTGAGTCGATACATTGCAAAATAAGTATTTTTATATACTAATAGCAGGCAAACAAACAGGTGGGTCACCTGATGTTAAGTGATCACCACCCTCAATAGACACTAGCAACACCAGGAGAGCCGCAAGTGCGTTGCCAGCCTGTTTTTGGGTTAGTGGGAGGGGAGGTGGGTTATCCGGCGCTCTCACTGACCGAACGAAACGCAACAATGCAAGCACTGTTACTTCACGTCGGTTTTCTGCGAGAGGGTGGTACTACCCCGGGCGAGCCGACCCATTTATGCTGAAACCAGTAATAGTTTCAGCGTGGCTCTACCACCATTAAAGCTAATTAGCTAAATTCAGATATGTCTTTCCTAATATTTTACGTTATTTTTCAAGATCTTCAAATTATCTTTTTCATCTTACCCTTATCCCACACAAGTAGGGTTTTCTGTTTGTCATGTTGTGGTATATGATTTGGTTTAATTTTTACGATCGGCCACCTGCCTGCTAACTCTTCTTGGGATCTTCAAATTATGTACATGTAAAATATGAAGATCATAAACAAAAAAAAAACGAAAAACCTGATGAACGGAATAATTTGCGCTTCGTTCTTGGTGTATAAAAACTGGAAATGTTAAAAATATTAAATATGTTATACTAAATGATTAAAATTGGATTTATCTCATTTTGATATGTAACGACTCATTCATGTGCTGTAAGTTATGCTGGTATCGTTTTTCGATTATTTAGTTACGGTAAAGTCGATAATATAGTCTATATAATGCACAGGACGTCTATGATGGAGGGTACTGGTTCGTTGGAGCAGCAGCTCGCTACGCTCCGGCAGAGAGCCGGGGAGGTGCGCGCGAGGAGGGCTGATCTGCGTCGCCTTGAAGAATTGGGTGAGTTGCATGTCTCTTGACTCTGTATCCTTTGAATTATATTCTAGTGTATGTTATAAAAACACTTAACTAGCGATTCTTGTATATATTGTATGCAATATGAATAACCCTGCTGAATAACGTACGAGGCAATGACGATAGCGGGGTGGTGGGGTTTTACAGCCTGACTGGGTCGCAATCACCATGTATATGGCGAAAAATCCCGTCATAGTGATTCGCTTTTGCGTATCGCGTTTCGGGATCAGCCTGTGCATATCCAGCTTTTTGCAGGCCGGCATGACAGCAGCGACCGGCGATGGATACTGTGTCACTCGGTGGTCGCCATTGTTTTGGATTGTACTGTGCTTACGATCAGGCACAGAGCAGTCATTTTAACGTGCAACTATAAAAAAAAAAAAGTTTATAAGGGGCGGTTTAAATATTACATAAGCAGAGTTTTGTAATTTTGGACCGCCCCTTCCTCTTGTTCAGCAAAAGTAAGCTTAAGTAAGCTACGCTACTACATAAAGATGCTATCTTACCAGCTTACTGGCTGTGCCATCGACTTCGTCTGCGTGGAATGTATTAAGTCTAATTACTGTCCACTTTTCTCTCGTACTTAAGTCGCGTCGTCATTACAATTACAATAACTTTTGATGGAATGAACCGATTATAATGCTTTATGATCTTCTTGGTGAGGTTTTATGGTGAATGCAGTACTTTAGCAGTATTGTGTGTTCAAACAAACAATTAGACAAACATTTCTAAAAATAACTGAAATGTATTTTATTAGTTATTCCAAGACACCTGCAACAATTTTTTAAACATAAATCTAATAAGTACAGACTCGTTAGATTTACATTCTTATATGTATAGATAGATACGAATGTTTTATAACGTCTGTTTGTATGTAGGCGCCGCGTTAGAAGAACATCTGATTCTGGACAACCGTTACACGGAGCACAGCACTGTGGGTCTCGCCCAACAGTGGGATCAACTCGACCAGCTCTCGATGCGCATGCAGCACAACCTCGAGCAGCAGATACAGGCCAGGAACCATTCCGGTAAAACGAATTTTATTCATAATGTCAAATCTTTTAGTCCAGTGTGTCATACCTAGTCAATCTTTTTAAATAAAAAATATTAATTACATTTATTTATGTTCATAAAGACATTAAACCAATAATAAACGCAAGCCAATTTAGATCACGAATACGACTAAATTTAGTAGGAATTCTTCTTCTTCTTACCCTTATCCCACATAAGTAGGGTCGGTACAACATGTTTCTCATGTTGTGGTATATAATTTGGCTTCAAAATTCTAAAGGCGGCCGCCGGCTTCTTTGACTAAATTTAGTAGGAATAATAAAAAAAAAATAAAAGTGGTAAAATCATGTGTAGTACAGTAGTTATTCAATTATCTTCTTCTTCTTACCCTTATCCCACATAAATAGGGTCGGTACAACATGTTTGTCATGTTGTGGTATATGATTTGGCTTCATTTTTACGATCGGCCGCCTGCCCGACATCAACCCTCCTTGGTATTATTTTAGTAGTTATTCAATTATATCCATACTAAAAGATATAAGCAACATAAACTGTAATACATGTCATTCCAGTTGGGTGATCAGGTTTAGATAACCTGATTGTGTTATATTTTAAACTTTATCTTTTATTTTATGAATACTTTATTTATCTTCACTGCACCTGCCAGTAAGACTGCTAGTGTTGTGATTTTGCTTTCAACACTACACAATTATTTGCACGATCCTTAGATAATTGTTCTCTTAATCTGATTGTAAACGGGAAAGATTATATAATATTTATATTTTGTAGGTGTAAGCGAGGACGCTCTGAAGGAGTTCTCAATGATGTTCAAACACTTCGACAAGGACCGCTCGGGACGTCTCAACCAACACGAGTTCAAGTCGTGCCTGCGCGCTCTCGGCTACGACCTGCCCATGGTCGAGGAGGGACAACCGGACCCCGAGTTTGAAGCTATACTCAGTGAGTTTTCAAATCGATACTACTCTAGACTTGAGGGAAAAGTGCTTTGAATCCATGTTTTACTAAATGAGTACTTAAAATTTATAATTATTTTAGCATATCTCCCCATATTATTTATAATTTTATGGAAATTTGTAATCACTTCCAAAATAAAGGTGAGTAATATTTACTGTGGCGAATTGATAATATTTTTTTTTCATGTAAACTATAATGTCATACAATCTTTTAAAAGTTTGGTCAGTTAAAAAAGTTTCATAACACAGTAATCATATTGTAGGTAAATACTACTTACTGTGGAGAGAGATTTCTTTTGTAACACATTATGTAGTGTATTTTGAAATTAGGCTAATACAACAACCCTTTTAACTTATCTCAGTTACAAATGGACATTCTTTTTATTTGACACATTCCTTGCGAATCCGTTTTTGCTGGACATGTCTTTCAACCCATTTGATATTATACGTTTCTTGTCGAACTCTCTATTTATTGGCCTGACTGGTTTACACAACTTCACTGGATTACATCACATACTATCATACAATATTACGTTACAACATGACTTAGCTAAGTCTTCCGTTTTCAATAGTTATCAAATTGTGTACCACCGATGGTACTGACGTAATCGAATAACGGTGGATGGAAATGATACATGAGGTTGTTTGTCGCAGACGTGGTGGACCCGAACCGCGACGGGCAGGTGTCCCTGCAGGAGTACATGGCGTTCATGATCAGCAAGGAGACGGAGAACGTGCACTCCTCAGAGGAGATTGAGAACGCGTTCCGAGCGATCACCGCGCACCAGGACCGAGCCTACGTCACCAAGGAAGAACTCTACGCGGTTAGTATTCTCATACCACGATACTACCAGGGACAATATTAACAATCCCCATTAAGATCAAAATCCATTGACAATTTCTAATTATCAAGGCTCCTCAATGTTTTTATATGGACCTATGAAAGCTGCCAAGTTTGGAATTACAATTTATATTGTGTTCACGTAATATTGATTTTAAAATCAGAAATATTTTATTGAATTTAGGCCCTGATAAACATCAAAAGTACCAAATTCAAACTGAGCCTAAATCAATGTGATACTTGTTTTTTTGAGCAAAATCATCGTGATTAATTATTTTAGTATGGCATTTTCTATATCCTGATTAAATATCGAAAAGACTTCATTTAGTTTAGTCTCTTAATGGCTTTTATGAATACTGTAATACTACCATTATACGGACAAATGTCTAGGGTTATTGAGAAGAGCTAGTAAGAAATCGATAAAAAAAATTTTCGTAGCATAGAAAGCCAACTTGAGATTCCGCTATACATAACATGTTAGTGTGTTCTGGCGGTCTTATTTGTCTACTTTAAGTTTGCATATTAAATTTTTTTTAGTTAGTCACTTCTGAAAAATATTAATAACAAAAACCAACTGGTGGTAGTTTTTGACGTCCATAGGCGTCTTCTCAGCGTCTAAATTGAATAAGGAATATTTGATATGAACTTTGAATTTTTCTTTTCAGAACCTGACGAAGGAGATGGCGGACTATTGCGTGGCTCGTATGAAACCCTACGTGGACCAGAAGACGGAGCGGCCGATACCCAACGCCCTCGACTACATCGACTTCACGCACACGCTCTTCCAGAACTAATCGCGCACGCACTCGCCCGCGCAGTACCCGCCTTATTTATATATCGCATTAAACTACAAAAACAAACCTATTGATTTTTATTTAACAACACCCGTGTTATAAATATATGTCGGCGTACTGCGCGGAGTGTATAACCGCGTAACGCTTACTAAATTATATACTCTCTTAAATTATTCCAAAATTATATTGTATGTAATTGAACCGTTACATTTTTAAATGAACTCAATGCAATTTTAGCCGTTTTTCATTATTTGCAAATATTGTACATGTAAAATTCAAGATAATAAAAAAAAACTAAAAACCTTATGAACTGCAAAATTGGAACTTCATTCTCGATGCATAAAAACTGGAAATCTTAAAAAAATTAAACATCGATTAAAATTGGAATCAGCTCATTTTAAATTGTAATGACTCAATTTTAAAGGCATTTAATAGTAGCAGTTAGCCATCAAGATGTTAATCTATCGCTTAGAGTTAAAGCCGAGTCGTATATGTTCGGGAGCGTGTACGTATTGCGTACGTTGTGCCCGCAGTAGTGCACGTCCGAGCCACGCGGTGTCGCTACTGGTGTAGTCGCTCCGCTTTACCTTCGGGTATACGGTAATGGTTAGAATTCCTTTTCTCTGAGCGTAGCAGAGAAATACGAAGCTACCGATTTATTACTACTCCGACTCTTGGCGCTTTTCAAGTGTTTTCATGCTGTAGCAAATTTCAAAGTATAATATCGCTAGACACGTAAATTTTAATATATTATTGTAATTTTGGTAATAATTCTACTAAGATTCTATTTATTTCTTTTTTGTATTTTCTATAATATTTTCATGATCAATAAACTATTTATTTTAATTTCGGGTTTGATTTATAAAAGCATACTAAATGGAACATTAGACATATCTGCGATTGTTGAAGTCGACTAAAATAGGCAGCGGCGAGGGCTTTCGATATATTGTTGACACACTTGACCTGTCTATATACTATTAATCAGTGTCCTGATTATTTTTTGTTGGATATATCCACATTATTTTATAAACTGGACATTTGACCGAGAACTACGAGTAGACATCTTAGTCAAATCATTAAAAACTACATCAAATACTATATTCTTTTAATGTACACTAATTCTTACTTTGAAAATCTGTATAATACCTGCTCGAAAAATGTTGACATAAGTTCATGGAGTCGACAACCGCATATGTACAACAATCTCAATACTTCAAATATAACTATTTTACTAATTAAATTGCCAATATGCAATCATTGATTGTAATATAGTCCTTTTTTGTTGTGTACATCGTTCGTCCATCACGTCGGACTGCTGAGGATGAGTTATGTCCGATTCTTATACCTTTTGGTCGGGGGAGCAGGGACTCCCTTAACGACACTATGTCTGCTCCCCCGACAGGCGTTGGCACCTGCTAAAGTGGAGTGGGTGTGTTAATAAAATAACACTATATTAATAAATATTTATTATTCAAAGCAGGTCAATTTACACATTTGTTTTATTAATTTGGGAAATATACAATTGCATGTCATTTCGTTTAAAAAAAATTAAATTTATATTATACAAAATACAAAAACATGAATTTTCAATCATAAGTATTTTTTCAATAACTAATCTAAATTTCGGAACCTAATCTAAATACCTACGTGTTGGATTTATTAAATAATTTAAATATTATTTATATTTGGTATCGGTTATAAGTATTGCAAAATTTACTTAGAATCATGGAAGTGAGCTGTGTCAAATATTTAAATAGACTTTTTATCTTGAAAATTTAAAGCATCGTTTTCTTGAATTGTATACTGTTTTATCATTATTGCTGATCTTAAATAAGCCAATTAGTGTAACAAAAGTTTCCTTCAAAATTTCTATGCACAATAATATAATTCTTTAAATTATAATTCATAATATTTTTATATACATATTCAGTTCGGCAACTGAATTCTTTCTCGATTTAGGCTACTGTCATTTACAATTGGTATTTAATGAAAGCAATTGCTTTAATATATACAACATTGTCAAGAATCATATAGCGACTCTCTTATTCATTCTATTTAGAGAAGTTTCAAGGTAACACCAAAATAAATATACCCAATTAATGCCCTAAGTACGGTATAAAACGCTGTACTGTAAAAAAGGTAAGTAACGGGCATAGGCAGTGCGAAATAAGTTTGTATCAAAACACAAATTTTGTAATAATTTTATACATTTACGCTGAACAAATAACTTGTGGAGTTAATTTTAAAATGACATGTCCTTCATGCACGCACGAAAGAAATGAATCATTAATTTTTCACATTCATCAGTGATTATATGCCTCATTTAAAATAGCTTTTATACCTATATATCTGCAGGTTTAGTCATATTGTCCCCATATTGTTAATATAACTCTCAAATAAAGACACCGAGCGCACTATTAACGCTTCACAATTCAAACACACATATATATATCTGAAATTATGCTATATTTGAGCTCGTTGCAGTAATGCGAATTCCTGGGAAGTGACTAGTGGGCGGAGTTTGTCCAACAGTGGGGTCGGTAGCGGAGTGCTAGCGGGCTGCAGGTAGTTGATGGCAAGTAACTCCCGCACCCAGGGTCGTGAGTGCACGTTGTACGTTAGGCACCACTTCATCGCCGCTATCAGCGACGGTGGGAGCTCTGTAAAGGTATATAATATTATATATATTATACCTTTGTAGCCGATTTTGACTACAGTAACCAAACTCAGAGGCTGGGGTATTTAGCTCGCTTTAAACGGCTGAAGTACCACCGCAGTTACACCACTATTATTATTCTAATAATCATGCTTAAAAGCAAGACTTATCCAGTGTGGTGTTATTTCTAATTATATCTTAATATGTTGAGATACTAATGAATTTCATGCAACATTACGCCTACAACGCATATTTATAAAATTAAGTTAAATTAGTGATGATACTTGAACTAAATCTGAAGATTCATTATCAGATTTCTCATGATTTTTGTTTGAACCATACTCACCATCAGCACAGAGGTTTTGACTTAACTCGCACGTAGACGTCACATCAAATAAGAAAAGTAAGTATCGAATACAATGAAACAAAATTATGTTAAAAATATACATTAGACAAAATAGTTTCACTTATTTGATATTCGACAAGTCTTCTAAACAATAAACAAGTGTTTGTTTTTGTACGAAATGAAGCCTTATACCACTACAAATAAAACAGCTTTTAGAAAAAAGATTATCCAAAAATATGTTGCAAATAATTAACAGGTTTGTTTGAGATTATGTGAGTAATTAAAGCGTAGAACACTTACGCTCGATGGGCGGATAATCGATTTTATGATTCGGGTCCAGTATGGCGGTTAGTTTAGCGAAGTTCGCAATGTGTCCGAAGGGGGTGCGTCCATACACCATGCTGTATAGGATGCAACCCAGTGACCATACGTCAGACCGAAAAGAGATCTATAAACAGAAGAAAATTATATAAACTATGTAATCTTATTGTTAATTTCATTCCAAATCACTAAACATGCATAATAATTTTACTGATTTGCAAACTCACTATGAATTCTTTATACTTGTTTTTGGAAACACGTTTCTTATAGATCAAGATAACTGCCAGTAAAGTGTGGAAATATAAACGAAGACTCAAATCACATTAATACAAAGGTACTAGTGAATAAGCGGGTAAAGATACCTTAATAGGTGCGGTGCCATCGGTTGTAGAGGAGCCGTATCCCCCGGCGCCGCCCATCAGCGCCTCCGGGCTAATGTACGAGTAAGTGCCGGTGGCCTGCGCGCGGATAACGCTCGTCGCGTCGCTGCTGATAGCGGACGCGATTCCAAAATCTATCAGCTTCAACTGCCCGCAGACTAGCAGAAAATTAGCTGGCTTCAGATCCGCGTGAATTACTCCTAAACAAATACACTACATCAAAATCAAATATACAGTTATAACATTTTCTAGAAACTGATAAAATTTCGATAGACAATATATGAGTTGTTACATTACAAAATAAGCTAAATCCAATATTTTATGTTTATTTTTCAAGATCTTCAGATTGTATAAATGTAATATTTGAAAATATTAAAAATAAAACTAAAAATGGCAAATTTCAACTTCTTATAGACATAAAAAACGGAAATCTTAAAAAAAATTAAACATTTTATATGAAGAATTAAAATTGGATGTAGCTCATTTTAATGTAATGCCTCTAATATGGGTTGTTGACATAACTTTTTGATGTCTAAGGTAGAGCAAGTGTCATATATTATTTTTCGAACCATATGAATCTTCTTCTGTTGTGCCTGTAATTTTAACAACATATTTTATGTACAGAAAAAAAAGTGAAGGCAATAATAATAATATAATCATTTGAAATAATACAGTAGAAAGTTTGCTTACCATTTTCATGTATAAAATGGACAGCATGCAGCATTTCCTCCCAGTAGTGCAACACGAGCGCGGGCGGCAATCCCGCTTTGCGCGCTTTCAGGAATGAAGATAAGTCAGTGTCACCAACCTCCAGAACTAACCGAAGTAACCGATTGGGACGGTCATACTCGCTGCATTACAAAATATGTGCAATGAATATTTTCGTAGTTGCAGAACATAAAGTTATGTATATACTACATAATATATAATTTTGAAAACTATTAACATACTAACATATTCTATGTTATCTATTCTATATGTATAATAAGAATGTAAGGTACTTAAGTATATAATGCACTGCGCTCGCCGACCACTGCCGTGTCCGGCTCGCGTTATCTTTTTTCGCAAGTGTAACAGAACCTAACTAAACCGAGACAAAACTGTTTTGTTATAACTTAAAAATCATCAAAATAACGGAGCACAGTGCATTATATAGTTAAATACCGAATGTTAATGTAATGTGTCTGTATTTTTAGAGTTTTGTAAAAAAAAGTATCTAGTAATAAAATATATTTCAATCCATTTTAGAAATGAGAAATGTATGTCGGTCTGTTTGAGCACACATCACTACTAAAGTACTCCGTTCACGAGTAGACCTCACCATGAAAATCATAAAACATATCCTGGAGAAATATTAAGTCTTGGTTTCATTATAATCGGTTTACTCTATCAAAAGTTATTGTAATTTTAATGACAATGCAACTTAATTATGAGAGAAAACTAGATAAGTATGTGGATTTAATATTAACATTCAGATGATTTTATGGCCCACTGTTTTTGTACATTAGGTTCCACTGAGACAGAGTTGCGGGCACAGCTAGTGACTTAATAATCTTCAATGATTTAAGTTTGAACAGTTATACTCACTAGTCAAATAGTCTAATCACTCTATCAGAATTTTGTAGCTCCCTGAGGAGGCGAACCTCATTGATGTAGCCCTGTGCTAGCTCCTTGTCTGTCGCCAAGCATACACACTTCACTGCATACTCACATGAGGTAGCTACTTCTAACATCTGAAAAATAAATATAATCTAAATCTTATTCCACATGGATTAATAAAAATGAATCGAGAAAGTATTAAAATAGTTTTGGGACACAATTAAGTTGAAAAAAGATTTCTGTATATTGTATATTTTTGAATGTATTACAAATTCAATTATTGTTGAAAAAGAATGTTTAGTTTCAGGTTCTATTAATTTTTTTATTTACAGCCTAAATGTCCCAAAATTTTTTTTTTTCTTCGAACTGACTACGCTATTGACCCAGCAAGGTCTTAACAGCTTCACCGGACTACTAAGGCGAGCGCTTAAGGCACTCAGCCGATTTTATTTTGACAACTAGCTCAAGGGTGTGCGGTATGTAAAATGCTGTTACTGTATAAGTTATATGGAGGGAAGAGTACAAATAAATGTTTTTGTGTTAAATCAACCAAAATGAACTAATTTCTATATTATAAAAAGTTTTTCTTTATAAAGAGTTTACACTGTATTTTTATTTTAACTTTGGAACCCATCTACCAAATGCCTATATTGTTTGTGGATTCCATGTTCACAGTTTAATCACAAAGCTCATACTCAGCATTTAAGGGCAGTTTCATATATGTATCTATAGCTGAGGAAAAAAAGACAAAAAAAATCAAAATAAATATGGAAATATAAAAGAAAGAAAGTGGTCATGTATGGAGAGTAATCATTGCTGACCTGCTCTAGCTGACCTGTTAGTCTTAGTCATGGTAAATATAATAATTAATAACAAAGCAGCACCAATTATGTGTATTTTATTTACCTTGTAAACTTCACTGGATCCACCTGTTCCTAACTTTTTTATAAACATATACTTTTTATCCTTTATAGTTGTTGTTTTAAATAATACTTTGGAGCTATTTCCCACCACACCCTGAGGGTATGAAGGAGTGGCAACATAAGTTGCAGGAATCAGCTTTTTGTTAATAGGAGTTTCTGGAACTGGTGGGTTGTTGGCAGATGGCTGCAGTACTAGAGGGCATTGTTCCTGCTTTGATTCATTCCGTTTGAACAGTTCAGCTCTTACTCTCTCTCTGTTCTGTGAAATATCTTTTTGTGGAGTTTTCTTCTGACTTTTATGAGCAGAGCCTGGTGTAAATCTTCTCAAACCCGGCTTCACGACAGGTGTTGTCTTCTGACTACTATTTCGTAATTTGATCGTTTCTGGAGTTTTTTTGGAAGCCGAATTGTTACTTTTAACATTATTTATATGTGGCATAAGAATGTTCCGCTTTTTTACATCGGAGCCCGGGTAACAGATCTCTTTCGTTGCACTTTTGTTTATTCGCGTCTCTTTGCTCGGATGTGTTTGATTCGATGACCAACCCCAATTTTCCTTATTCGTTTCCTTGTAATTTGTATTGTTTTCAGACTTGAAAATTATTTCCTTTGACTGATTCTTTACAACGGGTGTGAAAAAATTCTTGTTACTCTCTCTTATTGGAGAAGGTTTGTTAGCGACAGTTTCACCGACGGAGTCGTCACTCTCATCTTCATCAGCAGAGGTGAAACTACGATCTGGTGTGCTTGTCTGCTTCTGTAGTGGCATCAGATTCGCGAAAAGAGTCGCCATCGGCATTGGTGCAAACTTGATGCTGTTAGACGTTGATTCTGTATTTCCACTCATATTGTTATTATCAGACATCCAGTTAAAAAGTTCATTCGTCTATATAAATTATATCGTTATATTTGTAAACAAAACTCTTATTTATGCATTTTACTCGCAAAAACTGTGGTTAAAAACATACGTAAACACCTAGGAAGTGATTCTAAAATGTTCGTTGAATATTTTGAATTTTGACAGTAGTGACAATATAATCCCATAGAATATATAATATTGGACCAAAGAGTAGGATGTCACGAAGACCTTAATCCTTTCGTTACTCTGATGAAAATGGTGATTATTACATGAGTACAGTGTCGTTGTATAGGAATATTTTTGTCACAAAACAATTTGTAAAATGAATAATATAATCGCTTTATAAAAATAATATTTCGTACTTGAATAAGTATTCATATTAATAGTTTTATCATGTATATAGTACCTAACCTTTTATAAAACCTCTATAGTCTATTCGTTTTATCGTGAGACAAAATGTAAACAAAAGTCCAAAGGTTCCAAAACTTTTTCAAAATAAATATGATACTAGTAACCACTCTCGATGTTGTTATATACTACTCCATAACAATAATTTACTGTCACTAGGGGATAAAATATATTTTCCTGTAATAAAGAATTTTTAGAATCAGATCAGTAGTTTCAGAGATTATTTCCTACGAACATATATACAGATAGGTTAGTACAATTAGATTAAGGAATTAACTGCAGTTAATATAATAATAATATACCTATATTGCAATATCCTGTGATTTTAAATACATAGCGGATGACGGTAACAAGCTAATCCCAGAAACTGTTGTCTAACTTTGATAGAATTTGGCTGGACCTTATAGCTATTATTATAGCTATATTATAGAGATTGATAGAATTTGGCTGAACCTTATAGTTATATTATAGAGATTGAGGTTTTAGTTAAGTAGTTTCAGAGTCCATTCAAGACAAACACCATGTTACGTTATTTATATTAAAGAGCCATCCGTCCCGGCTTCGCACAGGTGCAATATTTATTTGTGTAACTTTTAAACTGTTCAACACATTTTGGTAAGGCTGGTATTTTGGTGTAAGTACTATACAGTAAATTCTCTAATTTTTTTAAATCTATTACCTATTTAACAATTAGATATTACTTTGTATTTAATTCATAATGTGTTATTAGTTTAAAACTTCTCGATACACAATATGGGTTGTAGTCTTATGTTATGTCAGCACGATATATTGATCTTCTGGATTCCCTTAATCGAACATATAGTAGAGCATAACAGAAACAATCTTAAAACAATGCTAACCAAAGAGAATGTTTGTCCCTGAGACTTATTAATAGCCAGCGCAAATGAAGTTTTCATCAGAAACTGGAACCATTTGAAACATATCGATAAGACCGCGGCCGTGGGGCATCATCGGGAATCTTAGGATGTACGCCAGCTGGCCGACTGCTGTGCCAGCAAGAATGACCCAACAATTAATCTGTATTTTTTAGAAGCCTTGTGTCATTGCATATACTGAATGTATCTTAGTTTCTCAAAAGCAAGATAGTTGTACAGATTTTTAATAGTAATTCGTGAGGTCATAGTCTATGTCATACCGGTAACAACCTTATGAGGTTAAATGATATAATAATTTATAAATACTGTTCATTATAAAAATACAAAAATCGCGTTTAAAAAATGAAAGTGGAGTTAGCAGGATGAAAATTTGACGTTGTAGGTATCTTTTGGTGGCAAATTACAAAAAAGAATTTTATCATAAAATTGTTTTTTATATATGGGCACCCTAGTGGTATGAAATATACTTTATACCTATTCTCATACCTACCTACTACGAGATTTTTATTACTAAAAAAACAGATAACATTAAAAATACATAAATGTAATTTTAAAACGTATTTATTACTTTAAGGAATTACAAATTAGTTACGTGCTTATACAATATCTATTTATTTTATAATGTGCTTATACAATAAATATTTATTTATATAATAAACGAAATATTCTCGTAATCTCTTCAGGAGTCACTGTCTTCACATTTGACAGGGTACCGGCAGTCGGGAGCTCCGCATTCGCATTTCATCCATTTCGATTTCACCGACCAGAATTTATCGCCATAATCAAAGCTGTAAAAAGGATTTTATCTTATATAATATATATATTTATTTATTTCAAAATATCACAATTGTAATCAATTCAAAACAGAAATGATTAAAGCTCGTCTCGCTTTCTAATCGCTATCGTTTCCACATCGACCTATATATAATCAACCTATAAGAATCAATCATTGAATAATAATGTATGTAAGCACATAACTTTAGAACGGCTGCAACTATTAACCTATTTTTGATTGTGTTTGTAATTGTCAGGACAAGGTTTGTATGCAAGAAATGTATGTCGAAACGTAAACGAAAACTTTAGATTAAAAAAATTGCCATATAGAAAAGTGAGCAAGTGAGACAAAATAAAGCAGGCAAATAATGGTATTTTACTCCACGCTAAAACATAAGGAATTTAAAAAGATTAGGATAGAAAAGAGTAATACGTGAGTTCGTCCATCGGTGATATGTCCCTGGTGGCGAAGAGTGTGACGTGAGGCAGTCGGAGGTCCCTGCAGGAGGTGAACACGCGGACCGGCACTAGGTTCGGGCGGCAGCTGTGGTTGATGAACCTCGCGCTGTTGCCGTACTGCGCCGCGTCCACGCACAGCTGCGTCTCCTCGCTGCATCTCTGTCGACAATTTTTTTTTTCAAACCAAATCAATATATACTTTATTCAATGTAGGCCCTAAGAAGGCACTTGCCAGACAAGACAAGACAGGAATGTCAAAACTACCACCGGCTCGGACAAACAACTCAGTCATCAAGAAGAACCGATCTGGATCATCTTTTAACATATATATATACAGTAGAGCCTCGATAAGTCAAACCTCGATAAGATAAAAACCTCTATAACTTCAAAAAATAATCTGTTCCCTTCCCTATGCCTATGACCTCTATTATTTAAAATACGAACCCTTTTTTTTAACGTGGGGAAATCCCTTATGGATACGCCACCCTCCCGGGGGAGAGGGTGGGTTATGTCCGAGTCGCACGGACTAAAACCCCACGGTGTACCGACAGACCGTTTTGTGGGGGCGGCAAGGGATCGTTCGATCTAATCAACCTTGTAGAGCCGCCCCCACGGTCCGCCCGGCGGAAGGTGACCGCCGGGCTCCTACCTATAGAGGGACAGACCGGGTACACACCGGCTGCCCCCCCTCGTCCGCCGGACCTGTGCAATGAGGAGATGGGCCCCCCGGCCCATCCCCTCAGGTCCGGCTACGGTGGCAGGAGGAGTTGGGCGAAGCGCCTTCTCCTCCTGCCTGTCCTCCTTTGGCGGAGACGGCCACTTTGAGGGTCTGCCTCGCGGGCCCTCTCCGCCTCCTCCTTCTGCGAGATGACCTCCTCGCAGAAGGAGGCCATCGCTCGCCAAGCCTGTTCGCTGCCGAGCATGGCCGAAACCACGCTCGGCAGCGATAAGTCCGTTCCCACGGCCGCCGCCAGGATGCGGCGCTGCTCCCCCCACGCAGCACACTCAGACAGCGTGTGCTGCGCGGTATCTTCCTCAGCGCCGCACTCGTGGCAGGCGGCCGTCGGCTCCCTGCGTGCGATCCGGTGCAGGTACCACCCGAAACAACCGTGTCCGGTGAGTACCTGCACCAGTCGGAACGTCAGGGAGCCCCACTCCCTGGCAGTCCACTCCCGCAGGACCGGGCGGACGGCGTCCACTGTGAACCGCCCGAATCGCTCGTCCGCCAGGTCCTGCTGCCACCTTTCGACGGCGTCCCCCCTGAGACGCCGTCTCTCCGCCTCTACCTCCCTGGGAGCCGGAGGCTCCCCCCTTCGTTTCCTCGCCGCCGTGAACTCGTACACGGCGGCGAGAACTCCTGCCTCCAGCTCCCAGGGCAGGGAGCCGGCGAGCGTGAAGGCCGCCGCCGAGGACACCGTCCGGTACGCCCGGATTGCCCTCAGTGCCACCGTGCGCTGCGCATTGCGGAGCGCACGCACGTTGGCGGCACCGAGGGCATCAGCCCAGACTGGTGCCCCGTAGGCGGCCATCGCCCGCACGACTCCCATGTAGAGTCGGCGGCACCCGGCGCCCGGCCCCCCCACGTTGGGGAGTAACCGGCCGAGTGCCGCCGCCGCCCCAGATATTCGCGGTCCGAGCCCCGCAAAGTGGGGCTCGAACCGCCAGCGCCCGTCCAGGGTGAGGCCCAGATATTTCATCCATCCACCGTGGAACGCCCTGCCCGGAAGCCATACTGCGCGTCCGCCAGATTAGGCCCTACGCCCTCTAGACGTAAAAAAAAAAAAAATACGAACCCTCGATAACTCAAACTAACTTATTAACAAATTATTAACACAAACAATAAGTATACAATCATCTATTCTTTCTTTGAAATCCGTAAAAGCTGAATGATTAGTTGTTGATCAGTGTCCAGGAAACTGTGCTGTGTGATAAAAGTTACCTAAGTAAAATTAGTTCAAATCGAAAATTAAACAACACTAACATACGCTGATAAATAAATAAAAAGCGATAAAAGCAGTGAAATGTGGATTAAAAGGAAAGACGTTGCGGCTCAGTTTGAAATACACGAAAGTACATTATCACTTATAATTAAAGAAAAAGCTGAATTCTTGAAGAAACGAGAATCTAGCGAAAGTATTTTCTGTAAGAAGCGAAAAATTGCTGAAGTCCCTATTTTGGCGCAATGTTTATTTACGCGGTTCAGTGTCCAAACCAAAATATCAATGTTAGAGATCCACAGTGAAAGAAAAAGTTGATGAGTTCGCCAATTCGCTGAAACTCTATAACGTTAAGCTAGCAATGGCTGGTTAGAAAACTTCGAGATACGGCATGATTTGGCCAACAAGAAAGTGTACGGCGAAAGAGCGAGTATAACATAAGCCCTTGATAAGTTAAAAACTCAATAACTTAAAATATTTTGTGTTTCCCTTGAATTTTGACTTATCGAGGTTCTACTGTATATGATATTTAGTATACATTACACGTTACAATCGTTTATAGTAGATGCACAGAGATGAGTCAATTCCTCAAGTTTTGAAGTGAAAACTTCTTTAGCACGTAGAGCGGTATTTCTTTGGAAGGAGATAAATTTATAACTTCAGTTCATGATATGCTAGTAAGCGTGAATTGCGCTTGTGCGACTTGCGTCCCACTACCGACGTGTGGTATAAGAGCCTGTGTACATCTAATATTAATATTTTGCATTGAGATTGATACACTAGAATTAATTTTAAAATTCCAAAGAGAACACAGTTTAAATTACATTGTTTTGAGTATTCCCTTTTGTCGGCAGATTTTATGCCCACCTCGACTTTTTTTTACTATAGCACATCAAAATGACTGTTCTTACGAGAATTTCTGCTGAGGGTGCTCCTATCAAAGTATGTATTCAGGATTTCCGCTAGGGACGCTCTTATCAAACGTATATGGGAAACAATGAGACTGATATGTTCGGTGGGATAAAAGCCCTTAAAAATATATCAAAGGTTTTTTTAATTATACCACAGGAGGAGAGAATTATATTTAACGAACGGGCGGGTCACCTGATGTTAAGTGATCACCGCGGTCCATAAACACTAGCAATACCAGCGGAATCGCGAGTGCGTTGCCAGCCCGTGTTTGGAGGGAAGGGGGGATAAGGAAGTGAGGGGAAGTGCTCCTCCGGCGCTCTCACTGACCGAACGAAACGCAACAATGCAAGCACTGTTACTTCACGTGGGTGTTTTGGAGGGAAGGGGTAGGGCCGAGGATAGAGGAGGAAGGGATGGAAGAGGGGAGGGGAGGTGAATATCCGACGTTCTCACTGACCGAAGGAAACGCAACAATGCAAGCACTGTTAGTTGACGTGGGTGTTTCTGTGGGTCGGGTGGTAGTACCGCGGGCGAGCCGATACATACACCCTAAAATCAGTAATAGCTTCATCGTGACTCTACCAGCTACGAGCGTATGTGCAATGTGTTACCTCGATGAGGTCCTCGTTGATGTCGAGCGCGAACATGTAGTGGTCCTTCGGCCTCGCGTCGGCTCCGTGCGCCGGCACCAGCTCGCCGCAGTAGGTCGCGAGGGGCGCGCCGCGGCGGACGTGCCGGCGCGCGCGGAGCCCCCACCCGCGACCCCCCTCGCACCGGAACACCTCGCACCGCACGAACGTCGCGCCGACCGCGTTCAGCCGCGTTATGCAACGGTTATTGCACTTCTTCTGTAAAGTAATACGATCTTGTTAATTGAACGCCTCGGCTTTTTAACACTCGGATCCCAAATTGGTGAATATCTCTTTTTTCATTTCACAACATCGCAAATTTAAATAATTTGAAAATACATCACGTCACATTTGGACAGTCGTTAAACGATGTTAATCGGTATTGCAACACGTCAAAGGAGTGAATTACTGAATCGTATCAAATTGCGATAACCCCTCTCTCCCTTTATACTGTCAATTCCAAATGATATCTTACCGAAAACAACTAGTATGGGAAAAAAATCGGTATTGTTATGAAACTTAGTTAATAGCATGTTCGTACACCACGTCTATGGATGTAGGTACACATCCTAGTAATTGAATCGAAGTTTTCGGTGAAGGAAAGCATTGTGATAAGACCATAGTATTGTGGCAGGGCTTTTTCTGAGCACCTGTTGGTGTGTTGCGACAACTGTACTCGAAAGCCAGTCTCTTCTAGGTTTAGCATGTTTACCATCTTAGACTACATCACCATATAACATGAGATGAGATTGTGCTTAAACGCTAAAATCTATAAAGAAAAATAAAACAACATTTTAGTCCAAGAATTAAAAATCATTACAGAAATAGGTCTAAAAAGGTAACACAAAAACAGAATCTAATTTCCTTACAAGCATAGCAATAGACATAAAAATAATTTTATACTGACATAGACTTGTCAAACATATTTCATCATAACATAGTATAAAACAAATTCCCTTACCGCGTCTGTCTGTCTGTCTGTTCGCGATAAACTCACAAACTACTGTACGGATTTTTAAGCGGTTTTCACCAGTAGATAAAGTGATTCATGAGGAAGGTTTACATATACAATTTGTTAAGGTTTTAACGTCCGACGGGCCCGCTAGTAATAAACATGTGATGTAATGAAACTATGAGAAATACCGCATTGCAAGAGCACGTCTCGTTACACTCGAAGATCATCGGCGGGTCGTGGTACGGGAAGCTGGGGTGCAGCCTCCCCGACGACATCCAGCTGCGCACGCTCAGCACGCAGCACGCGCACGTGCCGTCCGAGCAGTCGCCCTCCTTGCACGAACAACCCTGGGCATGGACACACGCACACCTTACACTACCATAGACACACACACTTTACACTACCACAGACACACAACTTACACTACCATAGAGACACACAACGTGGTTTTTGTTTTACGTGGTCATGGTTTTACGTCTTTTTAATCTAAGTAAAAATATCGAATCACGATTTTATGGTGTTAGAGATCGATTCGAATATATTCTAATATAACATTTTTGTATACCAAAAAATCGATTAATCGACCTCGTATCGCCATCCCTAATGAGTACGTGTGTGAGCTGACCTGCATGGTTTGCAGGGTGTCGTCGATAGCGATGTGCTGCGGCGTCACGTGACGCGTCACGTACGTGAACTCGTCGGGCGCGCTCGCATCGTCCACCTCGTTCACGCACGGGATCGGGTACGTCTCGCGCCCGTTCGATATGTCACTATGAATCATAAAACAATTACCTTTTAATAAGGAGTTTTTGGCGGGCTTTTGGAATGCCATGTAGTGGATTATATATTTCATAATATTAATGGCGTTCTATAGTATCGTACCACGGAGTATGGATTCAGACTTGCCACATAAACTCCCTGGCAAGTTCTAACAAGATAGTCACCCTCTAGTTTATTGAAATTATCGCAAGAAAAGTGTAATATCACATTACCTACTCGATAATGGCAGTAATAATCTATTAGAAGATGGATTGCTAAAAAAAATACTTTTAATCAAATACCAATCACAAATTGCAACATTTCACAAAGCAATATTTGTAACGCAAAAAGGATACACAATCGGTACTCCGAGAGAGAGAAAAAAAGCAGTGCATGTATGTGTGTTTATACCCGAAAGAAGTGAAACTTCTTTGACTTTTATGTCTTAATTTTTAAATATATAAGAATACTCATAAATTAAATTTTACTTAACTTTTACTCATTCATGCATACTACTAGGCCGAGACAGACACACATACACACATACATACCTTACGATTAACATATGACAATTTTGTTTCCCTAGCGTGCCATAAGAACTTTCGCTACAAAAATAAGCACTACAAATCGAAAGAGATTTCATAAATTTGTAAAACAACAGACAAAATATAGATAGAAACAAAGGAATAAATGTTTATGAAATAATAAATTTAAACACTAAGCAAAAATATAGTGACTAAAAGTTTAAATATTCCAAATAAAATTATCATTTTTTTTTATTTTAAATTATACTACCTTACAATTTTACTCCCTACTGTACACTTTTAATTCAAAGTTTAAAATTTTTAAGAAGTTTCATTTATGTTATGTGTACCGAGCTCCATACGATCTTTTTATTTTAATTCTTAAAACAATAGAGATTATTTTTTTTTAGTTTTAATTAACTATGTCTATAATGATCACAAACCAAGAATAGAAAAAAATTACATAATAACACTTAGGAATATAGGTATAACGTGTTTTTAATCATAACTTTCTCACCATTTATTAATAAATCAGTGTTAAAGGACTCACCTCTGCCAGCATAAATTCTGACTCAAATAAGGTTTGCTACACAACTCTTATTCCTGAACCTTTTTTTTTATTTTAGTCTATGGCCACTGTGGAAAAATTCCACATTTCTGCCAGTGTCATGTAGATTTTTACTAAATCTAACGAAAGAAATCAAACATACTTTATTCAGCTTAGGCCCTAAGAAGATACTTATGAACGTCAAAACTACCACCGGTTCGGAAAACAACCCAGTCATCGAGAAGAACCGGCAAGAAACTCAATCGGATACATCTTTTTAACATATATATTACATACATCATACAATCATTTTTAGTAGATGCACATAGCGGAGTCAATTTCAGACATCACCATCCTTCACATATTGTTCCACTCTATGCATTTTACCATCAAAACCCACTTGACGTGGCGCTTAAACTTACAGTCCGGCAAATTGGTAATATGTTTCAGGACTTTATTGTAAAACCTATTTACCTATTATTATTGTATTACCTAAAAAATTATTACTGGTGTTGCTAAGTCTAAAATATGGTACAACCAGTTTATTCAAGTTGCTAGTATTTAGATCATGCCAGTCTTTTGCAAAATGCAGTTTTTCAAAGTTTTGACGAACATACATTAAATTATCAAGTATGTATTGGGAGGGAAGAGATTTGTAAACTGAAAACATAATTGTCTTAGTTGTTGTTAAAAATAATTATATATTTCTTAATTTATATATATTTATTCATGTACTTTACGACTACACATTTGAGTGTGTAGAATTTTATATCTTTTTTTAATTTTCAATAATATGTATTATACAAATACTAACTGGGACAGTATTCGTTGCTTGACGGCAGACTCATTTACGGGTATGGTCATTTGCATGTTCAGCGAGATAGCATTGTGGCACTGCCCGGTGCAGACATCTATTGGCACTTCCCCAGCAGAGTTTTCCACATCAGTCTGGTAACCAATGATATATATTACAATAATAAGCATCAGAAGAGGTACATTGTCTAAAACGGTATATACTGTATGTATAAAAGAACAGACGAGAAAGTAACAGACTACATGTACCTGTGTATGTGTTGGTATATCTATACATATAAAAGAAATTGGAGTGTCTCCGTTTTCTCTGCGATAATCTTATACACATCTGAACCGGTTTTGATGAAGTTTTTACAAATGGATTGAGATTTCTCAACATATTATTTAAACTATAAATTGTTACGTTTTTCCAAATGTACTAAGTAGTAAAGATAAAAGTTAACAAAAGTATCTTATATATAAAGTATTATCTAATAACGACAATAAAACCACAGAAGACATATAATACAGTGTAAAAACTCTTTATAACGAATTTCAAGGGACCAAACCTTTTTTTTTCGTTATATGAAGGGAAGAGAACACATAAACTACTTTCTATGTTATACAAAGTTTTTCATTACAACGAACGACATTATAAAGTGGTTACACTGTAAAACGATTTCCATAAGAATAAACAACATTTGATATAAAATAGTGTACTCGGTAACTAGTTGTGTTAATTCGTGTTGTTTTTCAAGTTTTGTTTATTATTGTATATGTATTCAGGTGCACACATATGTGTGGGCATGTACCATACAATTTGTTTTGTATTACCTTAGCTCCCCGCGCCAGCAGAATGACGACGCACGCGAAGTGTCCCTGCCGGGCTGCAATATGCCTGACAAATAATACTCTAGAATAAGAACACACCTTACATACGTTACGTCTTAAAGACAGATCGTTAGGACTATAAATACAGTGGTATCCCAAGAGAACAGACTGCTTTGTAATTTAAAAAAATTATAATTTTATAAATTAAAAGTTTCGAAAACAAAGTTGAAGATCTTGTCCCAAAATTATTTGTATTTTTAACTTATATTAGAATAAGGCTATGTTCACATAACAAGCGCTTAGCGCGCGGTTCTTTAAAACGCGTGTTAGCATGTGTACGGCCTGAATAAAATGTATGTAGTTGTAAACGCACGTTATCAAAACGTAGCCTAAAGGGATATTCTGTAAATTTCAAGGAATATCTGAAGTGCCAAATCTAGTTATTTTGAAAAGATAAATCAAATTCGAACCGTAAAATTTCAATTTAATTATTCTTTGATTACAAAGTTTTATCAACTCTTTTACTATAACATTTTTTTTCCGAAGTGATTACGCTATTGGCCTGACGAGCTTTCACAGCTTCACCGGACTACAAACTATAACATAAACTGATTTAATATATACCTTTGAAGACAGCTTATTACGACGACTAGTTAGTTTTGTAGGTGGTGGAGCCACGCTGTAGCTATTAGTAGTTTTAGCATGGATGGGTCGGCTCGCCCGGGGTACTACCACCCGACACAAAGAAAACCGACGTGAAGTAACAGTGCATTGTTGAGTTTCGTTCGGTCAGTGAGAGCGCCGGAGACCCACCTACTCTTCCTTTCCCCTTCCTTCTTGCCTTCCTCTCCCCCGCCCCAACACAAGCTGGCAACGCACTTGCGACTCCCCTGGTGTGGCAAGTGTCTATGGACGGTGGTGATCACTTAACATCAGGTCACCCTCCTGTTCGTTTGCCTGCTTTTGATATAAAAAAAAAGTGCGTGCGTACAAAGTACACATGTCAGAAGTGAAACTTCTTTGGCAAACTAATTTATAAGTCTTGTTTATATTTATACAAATCTAAAACTTTAGATTTCCAAGACTTGAAAAATAGATGAAAAATCTGCGTTTACTGCAAAAGACGTCACTTCCGTTGCATACCTGCGTGACGTTACATCTGTAAAAATTTTACCCTCATGCATCTAAAGAAGTTTCACTTAAAAAAAATGTAGATAGGGAGGTTATTAAATAAGGCCCGGTGAAAAAGGGGGAAAGCGGGAGGACCGGAAGAAGGAAAACGGAAACCGGGAATTGGAAGACGGAAAATGGAAATTGGAAGAAGGGGAGGGGAAACGGAGAATTAGACGAAGGGAATGGGAAATGAGGAATTAGAAGAAGGGAAATGGCAAAGTGAAAAGTGGAACAGAAGAAGGGAAATAAAAGGATAGAGGAAATACTCACAATGGTGTGTCCCCATGTGCGTTGAGTGCATCCAGGAGTTCAGGGTCCCGCTGCAGCAAGAGAGGTAGGCAGGCGGAGGCGCCGGCGAGCGCGCACCAGTGCACCGCCCCGTTGCCTTCCTTGTCCGTGGACGTCGCGTCCGCACCCTCCTTCAGAAGCAATCTGTCCACCAAGACTTTACGGTCACGTCATACGTAAACCGAACAGCAACACTGTCTCTTAATAGCTAGGTATAAATCAAGACACAACACAATAAAGTGGGTTACTGTGATAGCTCCTATCATCACATATATTACTACAGGTATATATCACATAAATGTAAGGTGAAATGATAAACTAGATAGAATTTACGAACTGATGATATTTTTGAGGTTCATAAGCGTCTAGATTGAATAAAGTATTTTTGATTTTTTATCAGATATGCGAGTGTAGCGGTTATACATTCAAAGACACGGACGCTTTCGTCTCATAATGCTACGTACACTAAAAGGTGGTCGAAACTTTCCAAGGTTTTAGCAATTCGAAATTTTGGTTCTGAAAGTTTGCATCTCTGATGATTTGATTTCACAGTGAGCCCCCCGTACAAGGGTTTTAAATTTCATATACCATTTGGAGTTAGAAAGTAACCTGAGGACATTGATGTTGTTGTTCTCGGAAGCCCAGACGAGGGGGGTCCAGCCCCCGAGGTCGCGTGGGTCGACCAGCACCGAATTGCTTTGCATGATGGCTTGACACACATCGACGCTGTCTTGTTGTGCGGCTACATGGAGCGCTGTCATACCTTCACTATCCTATAATATTATGTGTAAATTAAATACAAATAAGGGTTAAGAAAATATCAGATTATGAGTAATAACACTTAAAATTCACTACATAGTTTCTAGTTGTTTCATTATCGATCATGTTCAATACTTGATGCAGTAGCAAAACGCAACTGACATCAGCTGTCATGCGTCACTTACTCGTCAAGTATTGGAGCGATGACATCGTATGTGTGTGAAAACCGTTACGCCTGCAAAATCGGATTTTTATCGCAGTGTTTTGATTGAATTGTGGCAATCTGTGTTGGTGGATCATCAAGGTGTTGGAACAGTCCAAGGTACGTGGTGCATTGTACTTGCTGCAGCCCAAATTGAGTATTGAACATAACTACCGTATCGTTTTCTTTTTACCCAGAGTAGCTAGGCCACCAAGGTACGGTACGAAGGCTACACTAGTAGTAGAAATTAAAAGCCTTTGTTTCACAACAATTATTCCACATGGAATTTTAAATGCTTTCTAGATTTATCTTTGTAATTACTAGGAAGCATTAATTTAGTAATTGATACTAATTTCCATTTTATATATAAAAGTGTTTTCAAGAAAACGTATCTTGACAGATATAACTTGAATAACATATCACTAGAATTCCTCTTTCACTGCTATGATTTCAAATTGCATAATAAGACTGAGCATTATTAGAGCAGGAAAACTGCATGATAAATCCATGAGATGATTATCATTTTACATTACATTTTACAACAATTACTATAATAGGTTTTTACCTATGAAATTGCCGTTCTGCAGTACTGGCCATTTCAAATCAAAATAATTTTTGTTTGGCTAAGAATTCTAATTTCAAATTAATTTTATTTTAATAACATGGAATTCTTTTTCCAAAAGTAGTCATTTATTTATTGATTAGTGTTACATTTTCATCGCATATCAATCTTTTTTGTCATCATGGATACGTTAAAATTCGAGTAATTATGGAATATGAGTACCGTCGTGGCAGCAACGCGGCACAAGCGGCACGCAACATCAACGACGTTTACGGAACTAACACTACAAACCAACGCACCATCTGTTATTGGTTTGCTCGCTTCCGTTCTGGCAATTTCAACCTGAAAAATGAACCTCGCGGTCGTCCGAAGACTTTGGTAGACAATGACGAATTAAAGGCGACTGTGGAAGCTAATGATACACAATCTACGGCTGAATTAGCAGCAGCTTTGGACGTTAAATCAATATTGGTCCATTTGCGTCAAATTAGCAAGGTAAAAAAGCTTGACAAATGGGTGCCCCACGAACTCAATGATCGCCAGCGCGAAGTATGCATTGTTACCTGCGATGAAAAATGGATTCTGTTTGATAACCGCAAGCACTCAGCAAGTTAGTTGGATCCTGGTTCAGCACCTAAACAATGCCCTAAACGAAAACTTACCCCTAGAAAAGTGATGGTCACTGTTTGGTGGTCTAGCGCCGGTGTGATTCATCACAGCTTCTTACCAAACGGGGTGAGCATTACTGCAGATGTGTACTGTGAAGAACTGAACACAACGACGGAGAAGCTGGCACATCTCCAACCAGCATTGGTCAATTTCTCGTCTCCGCTACTCCTGCACGACAACGCGCGACCTCATACTGCACAGCAGACGGTCTCCAAGTTGCAAGAACTGCGGTTGGAAGTTCTCCGTCATCCACCCTACTCACCAGACCTTGCGCCTACAGACTACTACTTTTTCTAGAATTTGGATAACTCCTTGGCGGGACAAAAATTCAATACCCGAGAGGCAGTACAAAATTCCTTTAAAGAGTTTGTTGCCTCCCGTCCAGCTGATTTCTTTAAGAAGGGAATCAATAAACTGCCACTGCGTTGGCACAGATGCATTGATTGCATGGGAAATTACTTCGATTAATACAAATAAAAAATACATGAAAAAAATTCGTTTAAATTTTTTCATACAAAACGGCAATTTCATAGGTAAAGACCTAATATTTACATCTTTTTTAAATACACAATATAAAAAAAAATTATAGCAGATTTGGCACCGAACATCTGCATCAGCACTAGGAAGCTAGACTTCCGGTCTGATTTTGATCTTTGATAATATCAGTGCTAAAAATTAGGTTATGGTATAAAAACTTGATGAAAAAAAAAATCTGGACTCACAGCAATATTGACATCGCATCCCGCTGCGACTAAATATCTTATCATCTTCATGAGATCCTCATCTTTGGGTCTCGGGTGGTCACCGTCAATGGATTTCTCAGCTATAGTCTCTCCTTCTTCAACTTGCTCGGTATCGTTATTCACTTCTACTTCAGTTTCTTCTGCGTCTTCTTTCTTCTCTGCTTCTGTTTCTTCTTTCTTCTCTACTTCTTTTGCTTTCTCTTTGATTTTTTTATCAGCTTTATCCAGGAGGGCTGAAAATTTGAAAAACATGAAATGGTATACATCGCTGATTTGTGTACTAGACACCTAATAATCAATTTGACAAAAGAAGTATCAGGATGGATATTAAAACCCGAGGTACTATCATTTATACCATAGAGAACAATAGCGAGACAATTCTTGCAAGTCGCATGCTGTGAAATAATTCGATATTATCAAATAATGATAACACAAATAAAGTGATGTAATCCTCTTATAGCTGCGTTAATAAAAAAATGAAGTAACACAAAAATTCAATTTTGTCAAAAAGTCAATACCACGAGTAGTAATAAGCAGTGTAATTATATTGCTATTTGGTCGTTGTAGAAAATATCTATTGTGAAACAAATATGCTTAAATAAGCATTAAAAAAGTTTATATTTAAGTGTATGTTTAAATTGATAGACGCATTAGGGGAATAAAACAATCACAACAACAAAAAATAGGGAAAAAAAGACAACGAAAAAGTAGTATTTCGTTCCCACGATCGATGAGTCATCCTTTATTTAGTTGTATCGAGTTTGCATAGTGTGTAAGTATATATAGGGGGTGAGTAGAGATGTGTACTGACTAGTGACTGCGAGCAGTAGGGGTGTACGCATGTTGCAGTCCGCGGGGTCGAGCAGCGCGCCCGCAGCTGTCAGCGCATAGACAACGAAAAAGTAGTATTTCGTTCCCACGATCTTTGAGTCATCATTTATTTATTTGTATCGAGTTTGCATAGTGTGTAAGTGTATATAGGGGGTGAGTAGAGATGTGTACTGACTAGTGACTGCGAGCAGTAGGGGTGTACGCATGTTGCAGTCCGCGGGGTCGAGCAGCGCGCCCGCAGCTGTCAGCGCATAGACAACGAAAAAGTAGTATTTCGTTCCCACGATCTTTGAGTCATCATTTATTTATTTGTATCGAGTTTGCATAGTGTGTAAGTGTATATAGGGGGTGAGTAGAGATGTGTACTGACTAGTGACTGCGAGCAGTAGGGGTGTACGCATGTTGCAGTCCGCGGGGTCGAGCAGCGCGCCCGCAGCTGTCAGCGCATAGACAACGAAAAAGTAGTATTTCGTTCCCACGATCTTTGAGTCATCATTTATTTATTTGTATCGAGTTTGCATAGTGTGTAAGTGTATATAGGGGGTGAGTAGAGATGTGTACTGACTAGTGACTGCGAGCAGTAGGGGTGTACGCATGTTGCAGTCCGCGGGGTCGAGCAGCGCGCCCGCAGCTGTCAGCGCATAGACAACGAAAAAGTAGTATTTCGTTCCCACGATCTTTGAGTCATCATTTATTTATTTGTATCGAGTTTGCATAGTGTGTAAGTGTATATAGGGGGTGAGTAGAGATGTGTACTGACTAGTGACTGCGAGCAGTAGGGGTGTACGCATGTTGCAGTCCGCGGGGTCGAGCAGCGCGCCCGCAGCTGTCAGCGCATAGACAACGAAAAAGTAGTATTTCGTTCCCACGATCTTTGAGTCATCATTTATTTATTTGTATCGAGTTTGCATAGTGTGTAAGTGTATATAGGGGGTGAGTAGAGATGTGTACTGACTAGTGACTGCGAGCAGTAGGGGTGTACGCATGTTGCAGTCCGCGGGGTCGAGCAGCGCGCCCGCAGCTCTCAGCGCATGCGCGGCGGCGACGTGTCCACGTCGAGCGGCAGCGTGCATGCACGTGCCGCCGCACTCCGACGCTATAGCTTCGTTTATATTCTTGCATCTAACTGAAATTTAATCATTAAAAAAAAGTCTCTTTAAATCACTATACCGAAGTATTCATCAACACGTGGACGCTTTCTCGAACTGACTACGCTATTGGCTGAACAAGGCCTTAACAGCTTCACCGAACTACCCCTGTGGACACTCCAGCGCGGTACAGTATGGATTATAACTTAAAAATGGCAATAAAACATGATAATGGTTCCGACATACAGGTATCATCAACTAAAAATCCGATGTATATTAGTTATGTAAAATAGTAATAGATGCTCACATTTAAAACTAGTTAATATAATTAATAAAATAAACGTAAGCGGAGTAAACACGTGGACCAAGAGTCTGCAGAAATAAAGAAAAAAAATCGCTAGACCAGGGGTACTCAAACAAATTTGCTGCCGATCCAGCTCAATATTGTCTAGGTAATGATCAATCATCTCTGAAAGGCTGCAAGTATGTATGATGCAAATGATGAAAATCTGTGAATAGTTAGTTATATATCGGCAATTTTTTCTAGAAAACGATTCAAAAAGCACTCGCGTTCTACCGTTTGAGCACCTCTGCACTAAACTTGCAGTTAATCAATTAGCATCTATATTCTATCTTCCAGCTTGTGGAAAAAAGTAACTCCTCAATATATGATTTGAAAACTTCTTAAACTATACTGACTGTCCCAATACAAAAATCACAGGAAATCTACTCTTGAATTAAACAATCACTTTTGAAGTGAAACTACTTATGGCACGGTAGGGAAAAATTGTGCGTTACGCGTTAAATGAAAGGTAGGTAATTATTTACGTGTATGTGGAAGTGTTTGTTTGGGTGCAGTAGTATACAAAAATAAGTAAATGTATAATTAAGTATTTATACTACGGGATTTCGTATAGTCTATAGTTTATAAGCACTCTCGTATAATCAGGTGAAGGTTTAAAGGGTCACATTCTTCAATCCTATGGTTCATGGTCACATTTAACATATAAAAAATTAATATCAAAACAAATACTAATAAAAAACAAAGAGAACCCTAGTTTGTTCTAAAACTTTTTAAAGTATGGAACGATAGTTTTAAACGTAAAAATATCAGGCCTAGCTTCAATGAAAAACTTTAAAGGGGCACTTTTTATGGTTAACCATTACGTAACTGCTTAACGTGGGAACGCCGCACGGCCGAATAAAGGGAACCGGGGCACGAGCCGAGGTGCTGAAGGCAGGCTGGACTACGCGACAGGGCGTTACCCATTTATTACACCAGTTCGTTTTTGTGTAAATCAGCTGATGATGAGTGCATATCAGTTTTGCGTTTCTCGAGATAATTAGGTCAAATATTAAGCAACTAATTTTTTTATTGTTTTAAAACGAGAATCGACTAACGATTATATTGTAAAAATATTGCTGGCGACTAAACAGTCACTCGGTATATAATTTAATACATATAAGCCAAAAAAGTTTCACTTCAATGTTTTTTTTTTTATGCCTGTGTATTTTCTTGCCATGGAGAAGTGGGACAAGTGGTGGTATGCTTGTTTTTTCCTCTACACATAGTTATCTTTACATACCTATCTTAGGTAAGAGTTGGTGGATAGACTCGTCCGCTAGGATGGCATCGTACAAGCTCTGCGCTGAGAAGTCATCGTTTTCTACATTATCAACTGCTTGATTATCACAAAGTGCTTTTAAGTCTATCGGTGGCGAAGGCAGTAAGTCGTCAGGAATCACTGGTTCATTGTCCAACCGGGATGGAGACAGAGTAGAGAAGCCTAGATACGCTGGAGTGCTGAAAGAACAAATAATATTTAAATCCGAGTTGAAAAAAAACAGCAATTCATAACATATGAAAAACTTTAAAATGTTATGAAGTTTTTATAGAAGGTAAATTATACTATATAAATTTTATATGCGGTAAGTACATATGAATTTACACTTGACAATTATTGACTAGCATTTTACACTGCTCTATAATTGGGCCATACTTTGTAGAGTAGTTATAGGAAAAAAAACTTTAGTATACATTACCACTGTTCCCGCTGATCTGGCAGGAATATCCTCTTGTTGCTGCAGTTCATCTCGAGCTGGACTTTGCAGCAGTCGCGGTTAACGGGCTGCCATCGGTACGAATAGACGCCGCAGTGCGGGCATCCGGCGCGACCCTTCGAGTCGCTGTACGGCAATCCGCACTCCAGGTGGAACAGGTGACCCTTCGAACACTGGTAGAATATGCCCTGGGGAGACAATATTTCAAACAATCAATGAAGACTACTTTATTTAGTTTAGGTCACAAGAAGTTACTTATGAACGTCAAAACTATCACCGATTCGGAAAACAACACAGTCATCGAAAAGAAGCGGCAAGAAACCCGATCTGGTTTATATTTTCATTATACATAACATAAACCAAAAATAGCACCAGTGACAGAGAAGTTGAGAAGGAATAGATTATCATGGTATGGGCATGTCATGAGGAGAGACGATGTAACTAGAAAAGTTTTGAATATGATGGTGGACGGGTATACGATTAGAGGAAGACAGAAAAATATATGGATGGGTTGTGTGAAAAATGATATGTGTGTAAAGGTGTGAATACTGAGATGACATATGACAGGAGAGAGAGTGGAAAAACAAAACATGTTGTGCCGACCCTACTTAGATGGGATAAGGGTAAGAAGATGATGATATACATAACATAAACAATAAATTGAATGTTCAATCATCAGCATGTTCAGAACTTTTTTCCTTTGAAATAAGGCCCTAAATTATACCTTTCTTCCTACCATCAAGCTCCACCACCACCTCCATTAATTTGACAGTTTTTGTGTGTTTAGGTGGATTCAAGAATTGTTTAGATTCACAATTGGATCCGGTAGGTGACGTTGCGGTTGATTTTTAATTTTTTTTTAAATAATCAATGTAAGGCGAAGGTACGGGGTCCGCTAGTATTTTATAAAAAATCGTACAAATATAAAGTATAGGAAATACCTGTGTACAAAAGAGACCACATGCGGGACAACACATGTGCTTGAGCAGCTGCCGCGCGTGCAGAGTGCAGGCGAGGAAGAAGGGGGCTCGGGGCCCCGCGCGCACTAGCGCCGCGTGGGTCCCACCCTCCTCTTTACGTGCCATGTGGCAACACCCCACGCGTACTCCATCCACCAGCTCAACAGCTTGGCAGAACACCGGTTCTTATGGAGAGGAACGGATTCACAGAGGTGATAATTAATCACTATTCTCTAAATCTATATTTTCTAATGTACTAGCGACCCATCCCGGCTTTGTACGAAGCCGGTCATTATTATGTAAGATTTTTTGTAATTTTAGACCGCCTCCTCCCCCATGTGAGCAAAAGTAAGCAATGCTCTTACTCTGCTCTTATGCTTATGTAAGCATTTATATGAGTATTTATAAATCTGTTCTGGTTCAATAAATATATATTGTTGATGTAATCACCACCCAGATTTCCCGATCCCCTATGTTAGTCGTACTCAACCTTTTTCAAGGGGCCACAAACACGTTTCACTCATGGTGTCGCGGGCCGCAAACTACAAATATTTAGGTTTTAAATTAAAAAAAAAACTAAATTTTAAATTAAGCACATAATATTGTAGTGAAAAATGGTTGTCCAATAAAACATGCTTGGTATAACCCTTATATCGTAAGGAACCCATTGCGGTCGGGTTTTCTGGGATCTATTTAATATAATCTGCATGCTCATAGTTTTTCTGATGGGCAAGAAATCTAAAATACAACCAACTACAAAGAACCGGCGGGCCACAGGTTGAGTATAGCTGCCGCTGCCCTATGTCATCAAAAAAAAGCAAATCAATTCTAATTTATCTTACTACATATGTATAAAAATCCCGTGTCATGTTTGTCCACAATGAACTCTGGAACTATTCAATCGATCTTCATGAAACGTTGACATTTACGTTTAATTTGGTCCAACTTGAGAGATAGGATTTATATCTCAATTTATGGCCACAACATTATTAATTATATAGTTAAACTAGCGGGCCCGGCAGACGTTGTCCCGTCCTGATTATAAAAAAATCAAATTATAGACCAAAACGTTCCTCATGAATCACTTTATCCACTGGTGAAAACCGCTTGAAAATCCGTTCAGTAGTTTTTGAGTTTATCGCGAACAGACAGACAGACAGACGGGGTAGGGGACTTTGTTTTATACTATATAATGATAATGATGATTGTCAATGTTGATTATTTTTACTAATTGTAAGTTTAATCAGTTTCCAACAGATGGCGCTTTAAATTAAATTGTTGATGAAAATTGTAGGACCGGCTGTTATAGACATTTCATAGATGGCGCCATGTTTTAATTTCAAACATATTTTTCAATAACTGAGCCACTGCAACGCATAGCCGGTTCATCTAATTAATTATACATATTTACTTATTAGGTCCTCAGGCGCCGCGTACACATTGCTGGGAGTCTCGCAGTAACAAGTCGCTATGATTGTAGATTCTTCATCAGGACATGCCGCCTCTGAACCTTCCTCGCCGGCAGCCGCATTGCTATCAATATTGTAGTATATTAACAGTTACGACATACTATAAAGTTTTAACTTCGTAAATGTACAAAGTATACAAATGAAAGAAACGACAGTACACTTAAAATATGCTCACTGCTAATAAATAGGGCTCAAGGTCCACACATACTTTACTTTTCTAGTATAATTGCTAAAGGAAAACACTAAACAAATCAATGTCGAATTAAGATGACTCTCTATGTATAATTTAAAGGAGATGGATATTTTGAATTCTAATAAAATATACCTTACATTTTCTTGAAAAAAAAATGTATAAATTAAACAATGTTTACTTTACGAGAACTGATTAAGTTATAGAGTGAAATTATAAATATTTTTTAAAAGTACAATTTTTAATACATACTTTAAATGGAATAAAACTATACTTAATAACTCCTAACACACATATATTATTATTTTTATATTATCATAACAGCTGCCCAAACTATTTAATTATTCATTTATTCTCTGAAAATCATTACTATTTTCACTATCATTTAAAATTAAATTATATAATAAAATATACCTGTTTTCTTCATTATCAACGTCAGACTGCGCCACCTCGGGGCTGTTAGAACGGATTCTCTTACGTTTAGATCGACCGCTTCTATACAGCAAAGAAAATACATACCAACTTTACATGAGTATGAAAAATGGTTTTCTACATCATATTACATCTATACTAATATTATAAAGATGGAGGGTTTGTTTGTTTGTTTGGTTGAACGCGCTAATCTCTGGAACTAGTGCTAGTCTAATTTGAAAAATTCTTTCACTGTTAGATAGCTAATTTATCGAGGAAGGCTATTGGTTATATATTATCACGCTAAGACCAATAGTAACGGAGCACCAATTAAGAATGTTTCATAATCGTTTTTTTTCCCTTTTGAAACCTTCCGCTGCGTGTTACCACAAAGTAACTATTCCACGCGGACGAAGTCGCGAGCAGAAGCTAGTATAATTATAATCAAAGACACTTACAATTCTCTCAGTCAAAAAAATTGCGGAAATCAATAATTAAATATTTATAGATCGACGTTACTTTGCACTCTTTTAAAATTATTGTTGATGTTTTAGTTACAAATATTTTGCCCTCTCTCTCTCTCTATTAGTAGTTGTAGATTAACTTTTTCAGGTACAGATCTCTCGACTTTTCCCAATGGCAGTCTGGATAAGTATCAACCTCAAGAAAAAAAATGTGTTCCCAAACACCTACAGAAGCGTATCAACAGCTGTATTTAGGAGTTAAGTTAAATCTAACTAAAATAAAATATTATTACACATTATATACGAAGTCCTTGTTGCAAATAAACAAGGAGTCAAACATAGAGCATGCGAGCTACAAAACCTGTGGTTCTAAAAATAGACCATCTCCAACGTTGTGGAATCATTCGAATAATGAGGTCAAACCTCTACAGTGTTATTACAAAAAAGTTAAATACGTATCGAACCCAGGCTTTATAAAGGTCTCGTATTAAACGCACCGCGATCGCTGAATGTTCGCCATCTTGCCCTTTTCTCTCGCTTTGGTTACATTAGGTTTGGTTAGACTTGTGAAAAAGGATAACGCGAACTTGCCTCGGGTGAGCTTGGTGCATTTATTACGAAAGCTTTTTAAACCAAGTATTTAATACGTATTTAACTTTTTTGTAATAACACGGCTAGAGTTAAAGTCTCCTATATTGAAAGTTAGAACAACTCTACAGAGTGTTCAATGCAGTTCTATTTAGGACATTGGTGCGAACACGAATAGAAAAAAGGAAAAGATTTTCAAGTGGATTTCAACTGCAGCATTATAAGGTGGAAGTGTGACTTCTTTCTGTAGTGACATTGTGTGATAGTGAGTATTTTTGGTTGATGTCTATACGAGCATAAAATAACATTCTTCTCAACCATACAGCATTTAATCAACTTACACAATCAACATATATATATATATATATTTTTTAAATAAAAAATGATTTATTCAATTTGGGCCTTAGGAAGGAGCTTATGAACGTCAAAACTCCCACCGCTTCGGAAAACGACCCAGTCATCGAGAAGAGCCGGCAAGAAACTGGATTTGCTTTATCTTTTCATTATACATAGCACAACATATGTTTATAGACATATACAGTTTACTTTCGTTTTTGGTGGATGCACAAAAAGAGAGGCGTCATTTCCAAACGTCACGTGTCACGCCACCATCGTTCACTTATTGATCCACCCTACAGTAGCATATATGTATTTAGACCCATTTGACATGGGATTTCACTTTGTTATAAAATCGAACATAATTTCCTAAAAAACTGTTACTGATATTAGTGAGCCTGAATCAAGGACTGACCAGTTTGTTATTGTTTCTAGTATTTAGATTATGTCAGTCTTTTACTAAATCCAGATTATCTAATTTTCTGCGGGCACTACAATTTCACCGTAGTACCTCCAACATTACTAGAAATCCTGGGATTACTATAAATCATCAAAAATATAACTTACGATTCCACATTATCATTGTAAGTGTGAGCTGCTGTCCTTCTAGAAGACCGTCGACGCGGTGCTCTGCAGAATACAAAAAAAAACTATAAAATAAAAATACTCAACATTACATTTATTTGAAAGATTATAATATAGACACAGAGTATGTAATTGATATATATATCTATGTATGCAAATGTCGGTAGAAATAAAAAACATGAATCAGGCTCGAAACTGTGTTTCATTTTGCGGTGCCATTGACTATTTAAATTAAATATATTCCAGTATTTAAGATGCAATCATTGTTTTATCTAAACATTTTAAGAGTACTGATTAAAATAAAGCTCTGAAATAATCAAATGCATGCTATACAGGACTTATTCTCTGCACTCAAAATATGGCTACTGACTAACAAACACTTATCATAAACAGTAGATTATTTGTGCAAATGTAGCTATCTAAGTGAATTTATCTAACTTTCTATATCTACAAAAAAAAAACAGAGTGTATCTAAAGACAGACAAGCGAAGTGAAACTTTGTATTACAGGGAAATATTTAATTAAAAATATAGAACAAAAAACAATGTTCCCAGACAGTCACCCATTCAGGTACAGACTACGCCCAACGTTGCTTAACTTTGGTGATTGTACAATAATCTGTGTTTTCAACACTCTACCTGACAGTGTTTACCCCCAACACTTTACGTTACACAAAAAGGTTACGGATCTGTATTTCAAAACACCTGCCATAAGAAGTTTCATTTCAATAATCTAAAAATAAGGCAGCAAGAGCAGCAAGCATCTCATAATTTTAAAAAATGTAAAAAACTTCCTTAATAAAGATATTTAATATTTTTACAAGTAAAATATACAAAAGAATAAGGATGCACAACGAAGCTATAACAGTGTTTCTGAACCTAAAATATACAGAACCCAATATTATGTTATGGAACTTATAATACAACTTTGAAAAACAGTTTAATATATTAATATTAAAGATTCATGAAAAAAAAAATTAAGTACAAAATTATACAAATTATAATATTTCTTGTGAATATAAGTAACAAGGAATGGACAAAAGAGTTCATTTCATGGAGTTCCGATCGGACCGTTGACGTGAGCGGTCGTCCCTTCTGCTGCACGCTCTACGCTCGATCTCGATACTCGCGAGTTAGTGACGTTCGTTACTACTTCGGGCGTGTTCGGTTTTCGTCATTTGCACACCTGCACTTCGCACCTGTGCTTCACAGCTGCGCACCACACCTGCGTTCTTATTACTGAAATTGAGTGAGACCTTTCCTTTGTATTTATTTATTGCTCTATTTATTTCTTGGTATACTTAATTGTTTACTTAGTTATTTATCTATTTATTTACGTATTTCTTTAATCCTTCAGTCATTTCTTTATATATTTATTTACTTTTCAATTATTTATTTATTGATTTATTTGTTGTCTTTATTATTGTATTATTTTCGTCTTTTGTTTCAATTTAAACAACTTTCTTAATCCGGACTCGATATAGTCCCATAACTTACGTCTGGCGTGCCCCCCTGCCCCTCAGGCAGGGAGGTTGTTTCGCGGCCCCCCTATTGATTCCAAATACAAAATTAAACTGTAATATTTTTATCGGCCACGGCATCACGTGTTGTATTATATCTAATAAAAGTGGATAGCACGGTAATCACGTATGCATGTTGTGAGATAATACATATCTCTATTCGTAAGCAGTTATATAAAATGATTATGTATACATACATAAAGAGTGTAAATTTAAAGTGTCTGTATATTTCAGATGTTTGTAAAAAATATTGCTAATGACATATACTTAAGTCATCTTTCTAAATGTCTGTTTGTCTTTATGTATACGTGGTAGATTATTTAAAGAAGTAATAAAAAGAATAATTACTAAATATGTGTCTGAGACCAAATGAGGTACGTTTTGGTTAAACTGGAAATATTTCTGTTAAAATGTACTAACATTTTAATCAGATGGTTATACTGTCTTTAAAAAGGTAAATAACTTGATAGATAACGAATATGCATAGATTATTTTGTAGATATGAACAGTGAGGTTTGTAACAAATATATTAGCAAAAACCGCTATTCAAAAAGTATTACTTTCTATGTTAACTAAACACGTGACGAGTGACGTCAGTTACACTATATTTAAAATTGTAAATAACTTGGTAAACGAATAATATGTATAAATTGTTATGTAGAAATGATCAATAAGGCATTCAACAAATATATTAGCAAAGACGCGATTTGAATAGCATTCGTTTTCATTTTACAAAAAAATGTAGTGAGTGATGTTAGCCACTCGCCACTATAAAAGCGCTGCCGGTAGCTGTGGTTCTGTTCATATTCAACTATCGGTCCGAGCAGAGCTCTCGTGTAAAAGAAGAAAAAACAAAGCTAAGTAAAATATTTTAACTTGTTTGTCGTGGTTAATATTTATTTCTCATAAATTTGATCACTGGTGATATTTATTATTTTATGTATATCTTGTGAAAATATATGACACGAAAAGATAAACCAGACCGAGTTTCTTGCCGGTCCTTTTCGATGAACTGGGTTGTTTCCGAACCGGTGGTAGCTTCATCGTTCAGAGGCGTCTTCTCAGGGCCGAAATAAAATAAAGTATGTTTGGATTTGATTTTTTTTAATTTTTGTTTTTGATTTCATCTTGTTTTGTGCATTAAAAAAGTCCTTTAGTCATTATAAAATTGGTTTCACTTAATCATATGATGATGTGTTTTTATATTAAAAACAACGAATAAAATAATTTAACACACGCAACGCTGCTAAACAGCTACAATATTTACGATAAAACATCACCAAGAAAATCATGAAGTATATCGCATTACTTAAAAGCGGAATAGATACCGATCATTTTTTTTAGTTTTATTTAGAGTTTCGCTGCTTATGTAAAAGAATATCACAGTTTAATATAAATTTATTATAGTTTTAAAGGCAGCGCCTTAATATAATAAAATATATTAGTGTAAAGGCTACGAATTTTATAAGCATTGCGCAATATGTGAAGTGGGCCTAGCGGTATAATGCCCATACGCAGAGGAGAGGAAGTTAACGGTAAATTGACATTGTGTACTAAGAAAGTTTGTAAGCAAAATATATATTATTTTTGATTTTTTCGAATAAAAATCATGTTTTTCTTGTATACATAAAATTTTTAAATTAATGTAACGTATCAAACACTTTCAAATTTTTTTTTTATGTAAGTGGCTTTAAACTAATATTGAATTAGATAAATATGATTCTGAATATAAAATTCATTCAGGAAGTTATAAATATATTCACACTTGTTTCATTGAAGAAAACAACAGTTCGAACAGTTTATAGTGAGGACTGTTCAGCTGAGTTCAGTATGAGAAAAGTTTCATACGAAATTCGCACTTTACGAGTCAATATTAGCTAAAAAAACGTAGCGTATTTGCTGGCGACTAACCGATTGCTTGATTGAAAAGTGACTCTAATAGAGTCGAAATATATACTGTAATTGCTTTAGAACAAACGAGAACTCGTAATTGTGGTGCTACAGGCGCGGATGAAGTTTTTTCTAATAACGCTTTCTATGGCGTTCTATTCTATGTTATGTTTTGAGTGCATGACTTGAAGCTTTTTTTTATATATTTTTTTCGAATTGACTACGCTATTGACCAAGCAAGGGCTTAACAGCTTCACCGGGCTACTAAGGCGAGCGCTTAAGGCACTCAGCCGATTTTACTTTGACAACTAGCTCAAGGGTGCGCGGCACACCTCGGCTTTGGCTGTTGCCTGATACAAGCAATTCGCGACCTATCTGAGCTAAGCTAAGCTAACTATTCATACATATACGAGTTGTTGAAACATATATGTGTACCAAGCATACATACCTCAATGACTCTTATATATATTTCGTATCGGATAATATTCTAAACTATTTCAGTTTGATAAGGGAAAAAATAAAACCGTTCCACTTCCATGTGTAAGCATGTGTGCGTGCACGTGTGTGGAGGTGATATGTGTAATGTTGTCGTAGTGATGTAAGATTTTGTGTCACTGTGTCGCGCGAGCAGCGTACTCAAGGGCTCCACGTCGAGGGAACGGACCTAGGCTTGAGCTGCTGCCGAGGGGGGCCTAGTCTGGTGTGCGGGAGCGAAATTTACCCCCAGACCACGGCGGCGTGATCTGTGGTTACGCGGGCGTGGGCGTGAGCACGCTCTGTTTAGAGAGACAGGCTGGTACTGATCGTTCACTGCCGTTATTTCATCGGGAGGGTCGGTAAAAATATGTCGCGGACGTCTTTTACTACGCGCAGCGTTTGGTACGGGTTCGTATTTTGCGGCGGATACCACTAACGGACTGGGATGATTCGCGGCTTTTTCAAAATAACTAATCGTAAGTGATTTTACGTACGCCCAGATAGAAGGCATCTCTAGGTCCCTATGTAGATCAACTCTCCGGACGTACCACGGGGCACCGGTCACTTTACGTAAAACGCGGTTTTGAAGAACCTGCAACTTAACGCTATTGACCAAGCAAGGTCTTAACAGCTTCACCGGACTACTAAGGCGAGCACTTAAGGCACTCAGCCGATTTTACTTTGACAACTAGCTCAAGGGTGCGCGGCACACCTCGGCTTTGGCTGTTGCCTGATACAAGCAATTCGCGACCTATCTGAGCTAACCTAAGCTAAGCTAACTATTCATACATATACGAGTTGTTGAAACATATATGTGTACCAAGCATACATACCTCAACAACTCCTATATATATTTCGTATCGGATAATATTCTAAACTATTTCAGTTGGTCAGTTCGAAAAAAAAAAAAAAAAAAGAGTTCATTTCAGCAGGTAGAAAAATTCTCACCATCACTAAAACCTGTTAATTCTAAAAACATGGCATTTGTGCTTATAATCCCCTAGTACTTTTATTTTAATACAACTGTAAAATTTTCAAATCTTTGGGGATATATGGTAAGGTTTAGAAACACTGGCCTACTGAACTTGAAGTAACAATACTTCACTTTGGCTCATCATCAGGAGATTGTGATGAGCAATCACTGTCATTTGTGAATGAGGAGCATAACCGTTTTGACCTCCTGGGTTGTTCACCAGTTCTTGCATCGTCAGAACAGTAGAAGTCCTCATCGCTGCTTGTGTCATCAGCCTCCAGCAACTTGCTTATCACCTCAGAATCATCATCAACCTCATCATCATTTGTAGGAGCATCTTCATCATTTTCTTCCAGTTCACTGTAATAAACAAAAACATACTTTTAATTGAGTAATCATAATAGGAGAATTTAGATCACTTAACATCAGGTGGCCCGCCTATTCATTTGCCTCCTATGATATATAAAAAAAACAAATTTGAAGGTAGTTTTTTTATATGATTATGGAAGATTATCTATAAGATAATAAAATTGTAGCAAGGCCAAATCTGCACATTAAACATTTTTTGAAAATTGTAATTAGAGTAGAATTTGTTATCCATATAGAAGCCAAAAATAATCTGTTTACAATTTTTGTCTGTCTGTTTGTCCCTGTGAACACGCATTACACTGAAAGTACTGAACTGATTTTAACGAAACTTGACACAGTAATAACTAATATTACATTTAGGATACTTTTTGCCCCATAAAACACAAGGGGTTATCCAGGATAACAAAAGAAAAGAAATTAGTTAATGTAACTAGACTTTTTTGCGACACCTTAGTACAAGAGTCAGTAATGTTGGAAGAATGAGAATTTTAGAAAAGCCGGTTCTTTAATATGAAGATATTGATATATTATGCCCTTCCAAACAGGATTCAGGATACCTAGTAGCCAGTTAATGTTGTATTTTTAATGTACATCACACCTTTACAGGTTAAAATTTTGAATTATAAGTAATTTTAGGAACATTTTTATTCAGACAACTTTCAAAGGTGCGATATGCACTAATAAACGCAATAAACATTTACCTGGCAGCCAGCACGCCTGCACTACCTGCACGCTATTTGGAAGAACATAAAGATAAATAAAAAACTGGCTTATTGAAATTTGCTGTCCAAACCGTTCCCTAGCTCTTAGATGAATATTCAAAGGCAAGTGACAGTTGCATCTTGGTCATATCTTTTTGATATTTATATTTTTCTTACCTATTAGTTATGATGTGCAATGCAGTGTTTAATTTATCATTATTTATTTTATGTATATATTTTATCCTTTAATATACAATGTAAGTCTATCAACTTGATATTTTATAATGTAAACTATATAGACTGTATAGTAAACACGTACAAAAAAGGTAAAGGAACTTCATTTCAACTGGAGGTCCATAGACCTCTCATGCTTTTTTTCACATTACCACCAATATATGTAGGTTAGTTTTTATTTTAATTGAAACCGGTAGATGATGTTACGAACGGGTTGTAGGCTTATTTTAAAAGATTTCTCACATACCATCTGGGTGTATGTTTGAGGGAGTCCCTTGACAGTTTGAATTTACAAAGGGAAACAGTAGGTGTAGCTGCAATCGAGTTTAAGATTTATTTAAAAAAATTGCATTTAAAAATATAATTGAAATTGGTGACAATCAATTTGATGCAGACGAAGTTGCACAGGTCAGCTAGTATTATATGAATATTATAGACTGGAAGTATACTGATACTGTACTTTCAAGTATACCAAAATGAAATAACTTCCATCTGAGTTGGAGTAGGCAAATACACCTAATAATAACAAGCAAGTTTATTAATTGCAGTCTATTACTTTAATTTCATTTTTGTTTTCAGTTTCATAATTTAATATCCAAAATATCAAATAAGTTTACATAATATCTTCTTTCAATACATATAATCAGAATGAAAATCTAATGTGTCTTTACTATTTACATTTTTGTGAAATAAATTGTTGCAGGTGTCTTGGAAAAAGTAATAAAATACATTTCAATCATATTTAATTTATTTATCTTAATGTATTTCTTTAACTTATACTAAACTAGCGGGCCCGGCAGACGTAGTCTCGCCTTGATTAAAAGTGAATCCTTGACAAATGATATACCAAAACGTTCCTCATTAATTGCTTTATTCACTGGTGAAAACCGCATGAAAATACGTTCAATCGTTTTTGAGTTTATCGCAAACAGACAGACAGACAGACAGACGCGGTAGGGGACTTTATTTTATACTATGTTACTTGATTATACTTGAGTAGATATTAATCTATCGAAAAGAGCATGTGCCTCAACTTATTTTTAATACTTTATTTGTAATTCCAAGTCACTAATCACCTTGGCAAGGTAACCTAAGACACCACTGCCTAATAACCATCATATCAAACAAAAAAAATGATTGATTTGAATTAATAATATAAAAAACAACTACTTACTCTTCATCGACGGCATCCTCTTCATCTTCAGTGTTGATAGATTTTAATCCCAATTCACACAAATGCTTCAACTTCATAACTGAACTTGGGTTTTCACCATCATCATCAGTTACTATTTCAACCACTTCCATGTCCGTTTCGTCTTTTACTTTTTTTGCTGCAGGCTCAGCAGCCGAGGGTTTAGCTGACCGTCTAGTCCGAACACCCTCTTCCGACTTTTCACCCTGTATGTTAGCATCATTAGTGACTTTCGGCTTTTGTCTACGCGTTGACCTTTGAGGAGATATGTAATCATATAATTTCTCTTTTCGTGCTATAGCATTCGCGACAACGTTGTCGGTCTCTTTACTACGGCGGCTGGTGGAGCGTTTTGAAGTAATTGTCTCAGTTTCATCATTCTCAGATGCAGATTTGTATTTCTTAGGGGATGTTGATGTATCACTATCACAGACCCATTCCCACTTCCCACCTCTGGTCCGGTTCGAGCGTCTTGGTGAAAATTCCTCATGCTTTTCTTCGGTCGATACAATTTTCATGTTGTTACTCTTAGCACTAGATTTTTCTGAGCGAATTGTTAACACTATACGCGGCTTTGGATCTTCGGCGTCAATTCTATCAGATTTCTTCACATCGTTCGTATCCAGGCTCACGGAGAGATTGTCCGTGCAAAGTTTTTCGTTTTTTTTCTTCCCAGACGTTTCATCGCTTATATTCATTTTGTATTCAAGGCCTAAAGAGATGTCAAGGTCGAGAACTCTCACCGGCTTATGATACTGATTTTATTTCTAAAGTACATATGCAATTTTGTCTTTTATTTATAAATGATATACTACAGTGGCTAATTAAAACTCAACAACAAAACGTTCAATTATCACATCAAAATACATAATTCTTACAGTATGAAGTATAGTTTATTGAAAATGGATCGTTCCATGATATAATTGTAAGTAGATATTATATATACAATAAAGAAAAAAATTACATATATATACCTACATAAATAAACATTTTATAAAATGACACCTAGTGTTGCCAAAGCGTTTATAGTATAGACAAACCACTATATTCTCAGTATATAGTACCTTATCTATGCATTATATACTAAAATTTATATATTTCAAAAAGTACCTATAATAGAGTTTAATATCAATATTCATTTAAATAATTAATGTTCGACTTATAGAATATAGAACTTATGCCATATATCACTACATATTATAAAACAAAATCCTCTGCCACGACTATCGGTCTGTCTGTTCGCGATAAATTCAAAAACTACTGAACTAAAGTGATTAATGTGGAAAGTTTAGATGTGTGATTTGTTAAGGTTATTTTTATTATCAGGGCGGAATAACGTCTGCCGGGCCCCCTTGTCGGGTCATAAAATATAATTATACATATTGATGTATTTTATTTGATATATTAATGATCAAGCGTTTCCTCAAAGTTGTCAACCTTGGCTGTTAGAGCCACTTCATGGTAAGTGTAATCATTTCCTTAAAAAGTTACAGCATTTTTATTTTTTTTATGACATAAGTGGCAAACGAACAGTTGGGTCACCTGCTGTTAAGTGATCACCACCGTCCATGGACACCAACAACACCAGAGGAGTCGCAAGTGCGTTGCCACCCTTTGGGGGGAAGGGATTAGGGGAGGGAGAGGAGGAGAGGGGAGGGGAGGTGGGCCTCCGGCGCTCTCACTGACCGACCGAAACGCAACAATGCAAGCACGGTTACTTCACGTTGGTTTTCTATGAGAGGGTGGTGCTACCCCGGGCGAGCCGACCCATTCATGCTGAAACCAGTAAAAGCATTTGTTACTTTTGGAACGCTGAGATACGGCATTATCATTCAACTTATCAAATTGACTCAATCATATTTTCTGTAAAAAAAACAGATATAAATTTCAAAAAAACTTAAATTAATTTATAGGCAAAAGAAACAAATGAAAGTCGTCAGTAATTCAAATTCGTTTTTTTATTAAGTTACATAGTTAACACGAAATCTATACTAATATTATAAAGAGGTAAAGTTTGTGACGTTGTGAGTTTGTGACGTTGTGAGTTTGTGACGTTGTGGCGTTGTAATAGGTAATCTCAGGAACTACTGGTCCGATTTGAATAATTATTTCGGTGCTATATAGCTCATTCATCGAGAATGGTTATAGGGTATATATCATTACGCTAAGGCCAGTAGGAGTGGAGTACAGATGAAAAACGTACCAAAATCAAAATGTTTCGTTTTTTTGAGAGCTTCTGCTGTGTATCAGCGTTAGCCCAGAGAACTATTACTACGCGGACGAAGTCGCGGGCAGGGACTATAATCTATGTACTAATATTATAAAGAGGTAAAGTTTGTGAGTTTGTGACGTTGTAGGGGGTAATCTCAGGAACTACCAAACAGATTTTGAAAATTCGTTTACCAGTATTAAGCCACGTTTTTGTGACTGTCATAGGCTACATGTTATCACGCTAAGACCAATAGAAGAGGAGCAACAATGAAAAATGTTTTAAAATCGGGGTACTTTTTTCCTTTTGAGAGCTTCCGCTGCGTCTTAGCCCAAAATAACTATGCCACGCGTGCGAAGTCGCGGGCAGAAGCTATTAACTAATTATATTATCTATAATCTATACTAATATTACAAAGAGGTAAAGTTTGTGAGGTTGTAGGGGGTAATATCTGGGGAGTCGGAGAAAAATGGTCGAACGAAAACGTTTCTTACGAACGCTGCCTTAATTATGAAATATACAGAAAAGTTGTAGCTTGATAATGCCTATTACCGCACGGGTCGGCTAGTAAGGAAATATTTTCTGTTATTCTATCTTTTTTCTGTTTAATTGCGATTTAAATTAGAATATATAATAATAAAAGAAAAAAACTTTCATGTAAAATATATATAAAAATATGGTAGTATGTATCTTTGTACGGGGTAGTATAATCGCTGAAACCTGTACTTCTGTGATAAAAATATTTTTGTGTATACTAATTTTACTGAAATGTTGTTTTCATCAGTCGAGGGAATAAAATCCGAATTAAAGACTTTGTTCAGATTGACGACGAACACAATGTGACCATAGTTTAAAATTTTCTCAACCTAACCTCCTATGTATGTAAAACTGTTTTACGAATGGTAAAGAAAACAAATAATTATAGATTTGATTCGTATATATATAGTTTAGACTGATCCGGACAACGGAATCATAAAACTTGGAGTACGTAAAATAGACTATGTAATATTTGACTCTATATATGGTACTAACTTCTGCTTGCGACTTCATTCACGTGGTATAATTACTTTGGGCTAATGCTAATCCCTGAGTTTAGCGCATTCAACGAAATAAACAAACCTTCTAGCTTTATAGTATTAGTATAGATTTATTGTTACAGACTTCGATCAACAATAACTAGATAAAGGGTCACGTACAAAATCGAAGCTAAAATATGTCCGCGTAAATATATACTTATGAGTAGCTATTTGTTTACTAAGAAAGGGAGAAAAGAAAGTTTTAAAACAGTTTTAAGTTCAACCTAATTACAACCATGACATCAAGTCACAAATGTTCAAAATATTATCTAATACTTACGATAAAACGAGCATAGCAATAAATTAGTCCCCACACAAATGAAAAGACAACATAAACAACATTAAGTGTGAATTCAACCTTAACACGCAATGAATAAAGTACTTTTTCCCGTTATTGTGCGTGGGTGAAGAGCCTTGTCCAAACATTTGTTCAAAATTTGATATTATTTCTTAGTTTAAAGCTTAAAATATAACTTATTCAACATGTATTTAGCGAAAGTAAGATACTCCGGCCGTTAAATTGCTTTTTCAGGTATTATTTTTGCATCTTCTGAATACACTGCGGCATGTGAAACGTGCTTACATTGTTCGTGTTTCAAATAAACTAAACAAAATAAAAGCTCACATTTCAAGTGAGCTGTAATTTGCCGAGACGTATTTTTCGCGCTGACCCCTTATCTAGTTATTGTTGATCGAAGGTTACAGAGATCTTTCAATTGTTTGAATAATATATTCAATTTAAAATAAATTTAAACTTTTCAACCAAACTGTAAAAGGCTGACATACTTTAGTCACAGAAAGCTAATACATATGTTTAAATTCATATATATAATACCAAAAATCAATGATTTTTAGCACTTTACTTTACATATTTAACACTTCTACCATAGCAATTATATATTATTTGCACAGACTAATTAAAGTAATATATTTTGTATTACTCTGTGATAAAATGTGTACGAGTGTTTTCAGATATCATTTTTAGTTGCCACTACAAGTCGTATTAGTTATTTCTACTGAAGTTCAATTAGATCAATTAGAAAAACCATATTTCCCATCTAAAAACAATAACAATTCCTTCAAATTTAACATACTTTGAAAGATACACTATAATCAGTTTCCTATAAGGATGTGTTAATTTCCGGATCTACTAGCTATATACACGTTATTGTATAATTGATTAATTTGTGAAAGTACACGTTTCCTGAGGACACTACAACGTTAACGAATATGAACCAATTATTTTCAAGTGCCGAACATGTCTTACAAGGCGGGTACTACCATGCGACTTTACGGAAACTCCAGGAACCCAATACAAGTATTCAGTCTCATAATATCATGTACCCGGTTTTTCTACTGTAAGTATTCGTTTATTAGGTTTCAGTTATATTAGTTATATACATATACTAATATAATCAGAGTCGTTCTGTGGAATAGTTATATATATGAAAATATAGATCTCTTATCATTTATCTGTAGCTTTTCTATATACTAATGGTTTGTCTATATATGAGTAGAGCAAAAAATTATTACTGGAAAAATGTAAATGTTCTGGAAAAAAATTAATTTTAAGTATTTAAAACTCTTGTAACAGTACTAAAAATTATAGTAATTTCGCATAAAAAAAGGGTGAGTTTTCAACTAAAAAAATAATAACTTGTAATAAACTATGTATATATACGCCTTAAGGAATAAATTATTGATAGAACAGCATAAATCTTGAGTACAAAAAAAAAATTACAATAAACTTCTGTCCTCTTTTTTCACTCAAATATTTCACATTAAACCTCATAGTGGTTAAAAAAATATTCAATAGAAAACGACAAGGAATTTGATATGTGTTCGCATTACTAACCTATATAGAGAACTAGGGCGGGAGCGAAGAAGAAGATTTAGTCGGATTTGCTCTGGCCAGTTCTTTTTTTTTTATACTAGCATGGCAAAATGACTGCTCTGTGCCTGATGGTAAGCACAGTACAATCCAAAAATAATGGTGACCACTGAGAGACATACTATCCATTTGCCGGTCGCCTCTGTCATGCCCGCCTGCGAAAAGCTGGATATGCACAGGCAGATCCCGAAACGCGACCCGCAAAAGTGAATCTCTATGACGGGCTTTTTCTCCATATACATAGTGGTTGCGACCCAGTCAGGCTGTAAAGCCCTACCACCCCACTTTCGCCATTGCCTTCTTCGTTATTCAGCAGGGTGCACCACGTGCAGGTGAGGTTGGCATGGATGTCTCAGTCTTAGATGTTATTTGACACCCCTTACCCCTGCACTGGCTCACCTGTGTTAGGTGTGGAGAGGCTTTATGATCATACAAATAACTTATATTCTATGATTGAGACAGTTGAGTTTTTGATTAAACAGTAGAAATAAAACAAAAAAAGTTATGGAAAATACTTTTACACCATACAAATAATTTACATTTGTTTTTTTTTTTCCGAAATAATCGTAAAAATGTCGACATGAGCTAATTTATAAAATTTGAAGATCTTGAAAATTAATGTAAAATATTAGAAATGGCTAACATTAGATTTACCATATTTAAAAAAGTAACAGACTCATGTAGTTAGTCTGATGTCAAATGGTCACTGTAGCATATGACTATTTTAATTTTACAAACTTTTCCAAAACACAAGTCATTCTTTAATCCCCAAACTTCAGATCCTTTTGCAAGAGTTTGAATCCCTTGGACACCACTCATTACAAGATAAACTAGCGAAGAAATGGGAGGGATGGGTTCCAATTTTTACTGATGCCTCTATGCTCGTCAGTTTTGGACATGTTGGTGCAGCGGTCTTGGTGCCAAAGCCTAGAATTATATTAAGCTATAGATGTCCTCCTGGTACCACAGTGTTTATTGGGGAAGCTGTAGTCATCCGTGAAGCTTTACTATTTATAAAAGCGCACAAATTAACGAGATCCATTATATTTACTGACAGCAAAAGCTGCCTTGAAGCGATTTTGTCTAACCCTTTCAGTTCCAAATACTTACCCAATTATACTTACAATTAGGAAAGCATTGTATGAGTGCTTCGATTTAGGTTATAGTACGGTTCTTGCCTAGATCCCGGGGCATTGTGGAATTTTGGGCAATAAAATTGTGGACTCCTGTGCCAAATTTGCTATCCAGTCGGGTTCCTTGAATCAGTATAGAATTTATATATAAGGGACTTATGCTTATTATCTAAATTAGGATTGTTTGATGCATGGCAAAAGAGTTGTGATTTGTCTCAGAAATTAAAGGGCAAGCATTATGCCTCTTCGCAAACTGAGGGGATATCAACCATGGTTTTTTTAATTTAGAAATGTTAGTAAAAATGTTGTCTCTATTATTTGACGCTGGCGCCTTGGGCACATCAGCACAGGTACATTTGAATAAAATAAGGATCAGGGATCACTCTATTTGTGAATATGGCTTAGAGGATGGATCACAAGATCACATATTTTATAGGTCAGATGCGACTTTTTCAGGTAACAGCCCAAGCCGAGGTGCCGTGCGCCCTTGTGTATGTTACCTAAATACCAAATCGGCTGAGTGCCTTAAACGCTCGCCTTAATAGTCTGGTGAAGCTGTAAAGACCCTGTCGGGTCAATAGGTAGTCAGTTCGAGAAAAAAAAAGCATAAAATCATTTAATTGTAGAATGATTGCCGAAATTTATTAATACTAATATTATAGTAGACGCTACTTTGCACTTCCGCCTGTAAATTTTTTACACTGCTGATTGAACCATATGTTTTGGCCCGCGACTCTGTGAAGTTTCTTCAGCTTAATGTAAAGTCGAGCCTATATGACTATGCTTGCCGTTCTGAGATATTTGATTGAAGAAGGCGTTACTCTGCGTAATTCTTCCGAAATTCCTGGAAGTGTGCCAGGCGGAAGTGCAAAGTAGCGTCTACTATAATATTAAATGATGGATTTCCGCAAAGTAACGCCATCTTCAATCAAATTTATTAATACTAACAAAATTAAACTATAGATTTTAGTGTAATGCTCCTGTGTATGGCTGTATTCTAACAATATGTTATATGTTTACTTTACATGTGCTTTCTTTGTGGTATCTGTTTGGTTCAGATAGCCTGGATATAAAGATAATTGTTTAATTGTCTGGCGCAATCTCCATTGTTTATGGCTCCATTCACTTGACATTGGCAAAATTGTGTGCACACACATGTTGTCATTTTAAAAAAGAAGAAGAAGAGTAGAATATACTATTTATGACTCTTGTTATAATAATTTGTGAGGGTGGCGTGGTGATGCATTGTTTACTAGTATATTTTACAAACATCTTTTAAACTAAAATATGATAAATAGCTATTATGTAACAATCGTTCTAGAGGTGGTGTTTATATACTACAGCTAGAACAGACATCCTCAATCTGAAATTAATGATAGCCAAACAGGGCTTTAGAATCTGCTATGTGAAAGTATAGTCATTTATATTGATCCAGATTATATTTTTTTATTTTAGTGAAGACGATGACGCCATTCAGCCAGTGTTGAGCATGCCTAATGTCTTCAGATATGGGATTAAGCAGCTGATGAATGTCCTTTCAGAACTTGTTAATAAAGGACTGAAATCAATTCTCATATTTGGAATTATTGAAACATTACCAAAGGTAATTTTTTAAATGTATTATTTTATAGTGTAGCAACACGTTTGGTTATATTATTTATGTATAGAAATCTTTTTCTTTGGTTATTTTCACAAACAAGGAGTTTTAAAACTTAAAAACATTTATTTTTTGGTTGATGTTTACTTCAGAATAATTTTTAGTTTGTGGACTCTGTGGTCCAAACTCTACAGTACAATTTGTAAATACAATTTATAGTTAATTGTTTAATTACAATTAGTAATCCACATTTTGTTAAAAAATAAATAAATTAAAATATAATTATTAAAAAAAAATTATAAATATATTTTCTTGAAAAACAGTATTTTAATAAGAATAAAAATCAAAATAATACTCGTTTAGTGTTAATAATAATTTAATTATTTTGATTCTTAAGGATCCGACAGGTTCTAATGCAGATTCATCTGAAAACCCAGTTGTCAGAGCTCTTCCCAAATTGCGTGCTGCATTCCCGGAGTTGTTGATAGCATGTGATGTATGCTTATGCCCATACACATCACATGGTCATTGTGGTGTACTTACTGGAACAGGGGCTATAGACCATGCTGCATCAGTGAAGAGGATAGCTGAGGTCTCATTAACCTATGCTATTGCAGGTATTCAATTTCAGTTAATTCATATAAAGGAAAAAATTGAACAAAAAAAATTATTATCAAAGGATATAAATATGCGCTATAATTTAGTACTCTTTGTTTGTATCATCAAATATAAATAATGATTTTTATGTTTAACTAGTGCTCGTAACTTTATTCCTGTATTTTTTTTGATTTTTTTTATGTCATAGTTGTTAAACGCACATGTGGCTCACCTGATGTTAAGTGATCACCACCGTCCATGTACACTAACAACACCAAAAGAGTCGCAAGTGCGTTGCCACCCTTTAGGGGGGAAGGTTTAGGGGAGGGAGAGGGAGAGGAGACAGGAGAGGGGAGGGGAGGTGGGCCGCCGGCGCTCTCACTGACCGAACGAAACGCAACAATGCAAGCACTGTTACTTCACATCGGTTTTCAATGAGAGAGTGGTACTACCCCGGTCGAGCCGACCCATTCATGCTGACACCAGTAATAGCTTCAGCGTGGCTCTACCACCATTAAAATGTAATGATGTACGTCACTCATTTCAATGTAATTCTATCATCACTGCTTAGAACTTGAGGTAATTTGTAATAGTATGCAGCCTAAAATTTTCTTCAGTTTCGGTTTTATGTTAATGAAAAAGCTGCAGTGAAAAGTTTGTGCCTTGAAAGTGATGTGTGTTAGACTTATATAACATAGAGCTAATATTCAAATAGAACATATTTTTTTACTTGTTATTTATTACTCTTTTCTATTTTAGGAATATTGAGAAATCTTTTTATTTCACACTTTCTATGCTATTGGCCTGATGGGCCTTCACAGCTTCATCCGAGCAATAATACCAAACAGTTCGAAAAAAAAAGTCTCAATATTCTTAATCTCTTTCTAAATCTGTTTTAAATATTTAATCTCAATTTTAAAAAGTGCAAGTTACTTGGAATCAACTGTAATTCTCATTCAAATTAAATATATTCAGTAATTATAGCCTTTTATTCCTTCCGGAAATTAAAATTTATTGGGCTGGCATTATTATGCTTCAGAAATTGTCATACACTGTTAATAATATTTAAGAAATTTTTACACTTTCTGGATACAATAGTTATAATAAATTATTTTTAGGTGCACAAGTGATTGCACCCTCGGATATGATGGACAATAGAATAAAAGCTATCAAAGATGCTTTGGTTACGGCCAAACTCCAAAATCAGGTCAGTGATTTTGTTTTCTTTATACATTAACCAGCAGGCCGGGCAGACATTGTCTCTCTCTGATTATAAAAAAAATCATTGACAAATTATATACAAAAACTTTCGGCATGAATCACATTATCCATTGGTGAAAACCCATGAGCATCCGTTCAGTAGTTTTTGAGTTTATTGCGAAACAGACGTGGTAGGGGACTTTGTTTTATACTATGTAATGATAAAATTATAACCGGAATTTTAAATTTGACTGTGATATGTACAAAAGTAATATCTCCTACATTGGATTTGATTTCCTATTCACTATCAATTGCAGGAGTTATTTGGGTTACTAAAGTTGTTCGATATTAACTCAAAAAGTTATTCAACTTGTTCCTCATTATTAATGTAAGCAGTTATAAGTGTTATTAAGCTGTTGAATATCAATTATTTTATTAAAATCATAGAGTTCTTCGATATTAATTGTTTTATTCAGTAGAGTATGTTTAATATTAATTAACATTGTTATTCAAGTTAGTAAGTTTAATATTAATTAAGGGAGATATTCGGAATTAGAATATATCTACTAAGATTTAATGTATTTGTTATTATTCTCAGGTATCAGTATTGTCTTATTCATGCAAGTTCGCCTCCACAATGTATGGACCGTTCAGGGACACAATGAAGAGTTCCCCGATGGAAGGTGATCGGAAATGTTACCAGTTGCCACCTGGCAGTGCCGGGCTTGCCGCTAGAGCTGCAGTGAGTGTTATATATATAAATCAATATACACACAGGAAGGATAAATCAGTAAAATGCTATAACTATTAGTGTGGGATTAAACAATAACTGTTTTTTTTTTTAAATTATTGTCGCCATTTCTCCTAATGAACGATTGCATTATTAATTTGTGTTATTATGGTATTTTAATATCTAATTTATTTAATTAAGATGTTACTTGAAGCAAATTTTTTATATTTTATTTTTGGCAACCAAGCTTTTACATTATTATTGCCATTGTTGAGTAGGTAATAATATAAGTGTCTTCTTATAATTTCAACCACTAGACTGTGAATGTGAGAATGACAATGTGCCTCCTTGATAAACTTTCCAGGGTATTTATGTCATGTGACATCTCAGAATTCATGCTCTGTGATATTATTTTTCATCCACTTGTGTTCAATTCAATATTACAAAGTATATAGTGAAATAACGCAAGATTATGAATAAAATACAAAAGCCACTACATGACAGACTAACCGTGTCGGAGATAAACCTGAACAAACAACAGACACTTCAATCTTTTTTAATATGTGTTTTCCTGATAAGCCATGTATTCTTATCAATGGCATAAATTACAGTAGCAATACAGAATGGTATAATAAGTGGTATAATAAATACCAGATAATATATATGAATTAAAATAAAATCTCTAACTCAGTTATAGTATACTGAGTATGGTTCTTAAGATATAAATAAATTTGCTATATCCGTCCTAAATTGAGATGACCTTTCAAACACTGTGTAGGTTATCAAATGTCATCAGTAAATGTTAGCATATTTTTAATTAGAACTATTAAGTCTCATGTTAGGATCATACTTTCAGAATACTTTGTCAATGATAGAATGCTTTTTATTGACCCCTGGGCTTATTTTTTAGGACCCAATTCTCAAAATGCCTGATCATTTTTTTAATACCTAGCCAATATTTTTGAAATTACAGTTTTACATATTTTTTTAACTTGTGCTGGCAACAGTCTGTTGACTACTGCATCATATGCTCTACATTCGTTTGTAGGGAGCTTAAACCGTTAAGTTTTTGGACAGTCCAAGGGTTAAGTATATTCTAGACCTGGTATTCAACCTTTTTTTTAAACGGGCCTCAAACACGTTTCGCTCATTATGTTGCGGCCCACAAACTACAAATATTAAAGGTATTAATTTAAAAAATGTAATTTCAAATGAACAACATTAATGTAGTGAAATATGGTTATCCTATAAAACAAGCTTGGTATAACCCTTATATTATAAGGAACGCATTGCGGTCGTGTTATCTGGGATCTATTTATATACTCAGCGTGCTCGTAATATTTCTGATGGGCACGAAAAATTTAAAATAATTGAAAATAAAGTATAATCGGGTGGGCCAACTACAAAGACTCGGAGGGCCGCAGGTTGAGTATGGCTGTTCTAGACTAATGCATAACATGTACGCTTCGTGTTTACAGACGTCTCGGTCGAAGTAACACCGAATTTTTAATGGTCTCTAAACCGCAACCTAACAGCTTGAATAAAGAATACTTAGGTCATCATTTTCACTTAATCATTAAGCTGTAGAGAATATTCCAATAACGTGTAATGGTCGTGAGGCATTTTTTTTTTCTGCAAACTTATAGTCAGATCGCTTTTCGACATCAACTCGAATTCCTTAATTTCCAGGCTCGAGACGTAGCGGAGGGTGCGGATCTCTTAATGGTGAAGCCCGGTTTACCATATTTGGATATCGTGAGGCAGACCAAGGATCAGTTTCCGCACCATCCCTTATATATATATCAGGTATATGTTTTTATTTATTTATTTATTAGCTGACCGGATTAAAAGTACCTGACACAATTAAAAACGGAATTAAAAGTACAACACATGCACCATAAAGTCAACTGGAGTTGAAAAAGAAATTCAAAATTAAAACGTGGTGCCATCTATGGGATATCTATAATAGTTGGTCCTACAGTTTTCTCTCAACAAAATAATTTAAAGCGCTATCTGTTCGAGACCGATGAAGCTTATAATTAATAACAATAAGCAACATTGACAATCACTTAATTTGTAATTAAAAATTTTTAAGTCCATTAATCGAAATATAATTTATCCTATCTCCAAATTGGACCAAATTATACATAAATGCCAACTTGCATGAATACCGGTTGAGTAATTTCGGAGACCATCGTGGACAAACATGATACTGGATTTTTATATATTTAGAGTAATCATGGCTCATCGATATGACAATACATTTGTAAATATATTAATAGTAACAATTTTGTTACTAAATTTAAATGTAGTCCTATTTACAGACAACTATGGCATGCTTGAACAGTAAATTCAATTTCAATAAAAGTAAATATTTAACATAAACTATAACAGAAAGAGAAAGAAAATAATAAAACTAATTATTATTCTAAAAATTACTTAAATTACACTAAAATTGTTAACACGATTTACTTACTAGTTCAGTACTAGTGATCTTTTATTGGTTAAAATTCGACTATCATTCATTGATTTTTCAATATGAGTTGTTTATTAGGGCCTAAACTGAATAAAGTATTTTTGATTTGATATGATTATACATTAGTATTCTGTTATTTAACAGTATAATTTGCAAATGTAACTGTTTTCCCAATACTTTATTCAGTTTAGGCCCTAATAAGGCACTTATGAACGTCAAAGACTACTACCGGTTCGGAAAACAACCCAGTCATCGAGAAGAACCGGCAAGAAACTCGATCGGGTACATTTTTTTTAAACATATATTTCTAATACATTATACAGCAATGCTTTTAGTGGATGCACAGAGAGGAGTCAATTCCAGACATCACTATCATTCACATACTGATCCACTCTATAATATCCTTTTGAAACTAAAACCCGTTTGACATGGCGCTTAAATTTACAGTCCGGCAAATCGGTAACATGCTTTGGGACTTTATTGTAGAACCTAACACTATTACCTAAAAAACTATTACTGGTTTTGCTAAGTCTGAAACACGGGACCACCAGTTTATTACAGTTTCTAGTATTTAGATTATGCCGGTCTTTAACTAAATTCAGTTTCTCAAAGTTTTTCCGGACATACATTAAATTATCAAGAATGTATTGGGAGGGCAGAGTTAAGATACCGAATTCCTGGAATTTCGTTTTTAATGATTCGCGAGGTCCCATATTATATATTGCCGGAACTGCCCGTTTTTGTAATAAAAATATCGTGTCTACCTCAGCAGCCGTACCCCATAGCAGAATGCCATAAGACATTAAGCTGTGGAAGTAAGCGAAGTAAACTAACCTAGCAGTGGCAATATCTGTAAGCTGGCGAATCTTACGTATTGCGAATGCAGCGGAACTTAATCTGCTCGCCAGTTTTTTAATGTGAGGGCCCCATTGTAATTTAGAATCTAATGTAATTCCCAAGAATACAGTATTGTCAACTAACCCTACTAAATTCCCTTCGATCTTGATTCTACTATCAACCTGTCTAACATTGGGTAATGTAAATCTTATACATTTCGTTTTATCTGCATTTAGCAATAGGTTATTTAACGCAAACCAATGACAAATTTCACTTAAAGTATTATTCAGATGCCCGACCTCTGAATCTATCCTTTTCACTTTAAATATTAGAGAAGTATCGTCTGCAAAAAGCACCATGTCAGCAGAGTTATTAACCACTAGCGGTAGATCGTTTATGTATATTAAGAACAAAAACGGCCCTAAAATAGAGCCCTGCGGGACACCAATTCTAGCAAGCGATCCCGCAGAGGTTACCCCATGTATGTTAACTTTCTGACAGCGATCTTTTAAATAAGAGACTAGAAGGTCGAGAGAAGATCCACAAATACCGTAGTGTTTTAATTTAAGTATAAGCGTACTATGATCAAAGCAATCGAAGGCCTTAGACAAATCGCAGAACACACCAATTGCATCTTGCGAATCCTCCCAGGCTCCTAATATATGATTTATGAGCGTTGCACCAGCGTCAGTAGTAGATTTCGATTTTGTGAAACCAAACTGTCGACCATCCAGAAACTTTTGCACAGTAAAATATTCTACCAATTGTTTAAGCATAATCTTTTCAAAAATTTTACTTATCGACGGAAGTACAGAAATAGGTCTATAATTTCCAAGACTACTTCTGCAGCCTGATTTAAACAAAGCAACCACTTTGCTTACTTTCATTAGATTAGGGAAAGTTCCTTTTGATATACACTGATTAAATATATTAGCCAAATGTGGTGAAATAGTGACAATTAAGGACTGTATTACTATTACCGACATTCCCCATATGTCTTCGGTGTGTTTTAAATTTAATTGTTTGAATGTCCTTATTATTTCACCTGCACTAATAAATGAGAATTTAAATTCTGAATTTGTAGGTGCACTCATATTCTTTAAAAGAGCTGCGGCACCCTGGGCTGATGATGTTATACTTTTTGTTATTTGGGAAGGTATATTAGTGAAATAGTCTTGGAAAACAGTTGCTACCTCTGAACTGTTCGAAATATGTACTCCGTCGACACTTAGATTAAATGCGTTATCATTTATTTTATTTTTTCCTAATTCTTTATTTATTATATGCCAGACAGTCTTGGTCTTATTTGAAAATGAACTTATTCTAAAAAATATTAATAACACTAAAACTTGTTAATGGCTATTAAAAAAATTTAAACTCGATAGAGGAACAGAGCAGGAAAATGTACTTAAGTAACTGTTTTGTTTCTGGCTATTTATATCTAGATTTTCAAATTTAATTGTTAACCCTAGTCAACTAATCTATATTAATTGTTACGTAATAATTAAAAATATTCGTTGAGCGGACTACGCAAATGAAAACTCAAATATTATCAACATTACTTGTAAATAGGAACTTGTCACATGGCACGGAAGTTCTGTTAATTAGCAACTAAATAAAATAAAATAAATGTTACGATTCCACACAGCGACAACATAATATGTTGTGACATATTATGTCAGATTTGTGAGCGCCCCAAATAGCTTGCTTACATCTCATGCTATGGTGTTTCGTCATTCACCTAGCCTTGGACAGACACATGTATCACATTCGACGTAGTATTAACAGAAACTTCTATGTTGAATAGTTTGCCCAGAATATCATGTATCATGACCTTGATATTACGCCTCAAAGTCATAATCTGAAGTCGCTTTCGTTGCCAGGGATGACTGTAAATCATGTCCTATCTGGTGTATGACCTCAAACGCATCGCTTGATTATCTGTTTACTCGTAATAAGAAAGTAAACAAGGATGCAGGAGCCAAGGGTACGCTGAACTAGGTACACTCCACTTTCGTGCAGAACAGTGGCGTAGCGTGCCTTGGAGGGGCCCTGTATCAAAAAATTAGTTGTGGTCCCAAATGAAGGGTAAATATTATACACGTTAGGGGGCCCTAACTCTGTAACCCGGGGCCTCCGTATCATTGATACGGCGATAGCTACGCCCCTGGTGCAGAAGGACGTTGTCGAACAGACGTTTAGTTATCCAGGGTTAAAGTAAAAATGACTTAAAAAATAATAATTGATAACGCTATAATTTTAGGAAAATAGAGGAGGAAGATTTACTTAACTCGTTTGTCTCTGCCATTTTATATACATATAGATGATACCTGCTATGGCACTATTAAATCACAAAACTTACCTTTGTTTAAAAAAAAGACCGTAACAAAAACGATTACATATTTTATTTTTCTATGCCAAAGACGTTAACTCACTATGGAAAAGAACTTATTATGACAAATATAAAAAGAAAATCAGGTTCACTGGCCTAAAGCGAAAGATTGCTTTGGCTTTTAGACCAGGTAAATATTAAATCCACTTAAATCTTATAAAAGCACTTATATCTTTTTGTGCCCTACCATTTATTACAGGAATTCCTTTTTTTAACGCTTTTATTATGACTATAATAAATTCCATAACAATTTTGACTTAATTACCGTCTTATAAAAAGGAAACATAATAAATGAGATATTCATTATATTTTATTATGGTAATTTTAATTTAACTTGTGCACAACACTAAATTATATTACGTAAAACACCATCATTATTACAAAATATAGAGTAAAAATAACACAAAATTATGAATCAAAAATAAAATTGACTACATGACTTACAAGATCCCGCTAAAAAGGCCACTGGTTGTGAGCATGACGCATGTATTTAGATTTGTTTTGTGTTATTGAAACAAGGTTTTCTGTTTAGACAAAATAAATAATGTTATTTTACAGGTATCCGGCGAATATGCAATGATAGCTCGGTGTGGTGACGCGAAAGAGATACAAACAACATTGATGGAAATTCTCACTTGTATGAGAAGAGCGGGTATGTGATCTATTATAATAATTTAAGATTAGTTTTTATTATAGATTAGTATTATTTAAATTCCAAATTTCCCTAAGATATCCAAGATGTTTTCAAGCGTATGCTCGTTTTATTCAGACCTCTTTTTCTAGCAGACTTAATTTTTTTTATAGTCAAATAACACACGATTCTGAGTAAAATATAAAATCCACTACATGACATTACAAGCTCCCGGCAAAAAACACATTTACAGCATATTATAAACCAATCAGTGTTTTGCTGTTAAAAACGAAATGAAGATTGTTGTTCTGATAGCTTAAACTAGGGGTTCCTAAACTGTAAAGATAACGGAACACCAACCAAATACCTTTTATTTTATGGAACCTCATATGAAATTATTACAAATCAACACTGTAATTTATATTAGAACATTTTTAAGAAATGTGTAATATAATTGAAACACATTATTCGCGCCTTGTCTCTTGCTACGTGGGCTGCTGGGCCATACATAGTGCGGGTGAATGCTTGCTAACTACCTACCTATTTACATAAAAGTAATGAATCCTTCTCGTCACATATTTTGCGTTATTTCAAAATAACATAACATTTGAAACCGTGGGTTTTATTGAATAGCCAATAAAAAATAATTTTGGTGGAAACCTGATGAATATTCTACGGATTCCAGTTTGGGAATTCCTGTATGTCATAAGTGGCAAACGAACTGGTGGGTCACCCGCTGTTAAGTGATCACCACCGTCCATGGACACTAACAACACCAGAGAAGTCGTAAGTGCGTTGCCACCTTTTGGGGGGAAGGGATTAGGGGAGGGAGAGGGAGAGGGGAGGGGAGGTGGTCCTCCGGCGCTCACACTGACCTAACGAAACGCAACAATGCAAGCACTGTTACTTCACGTCGGTTTTCTATAGGTCGGGTGGTAGTACCACGGACGAGCCGACCCATTCATGCTGAAACTAGTAATAGTTTCATCGTGGCTCTACCAGCATAAAAAGATTATTATTATAAAGATTATTACTGCCATCGTCGAGTAGGTAATAATGTTATGTGTCTTGCGATAATTTCAATGAACTAACAAAACAGTGGCCCCCTTGTTAGAACTTTCCAGGGAGATTATGTGACATCTCAGAATACATGCTCGGTGGTATTATTTCCCACCCACATCACTTGTGCACAATAACCAAACTATATTACGTAAAACACCATCCAATATTAGAGTCAAATGACACAAGATTATGAATAATATATAAAATCAACTACATAACAGATTAAACTCCTGCCAAAAACTCAACTTGGCAATTGGAAATAACTGTAAATTTTATTTTGTACCCATAGATAATCTCAGTGTACATTTATTTAAGCATCATAACGGGTTAATTTAAACCGAATATAAACAACAAAATTATTTAAACAAAAAATATTAAAAAAATCTGTGTTGCCATAAACTTATCTCATTTTTACCACTATTTTGTATCACCACTGTCTGTAATTTTATACGCTTCGTTAATTCTATCGCAATTTAAAAAATACAAAGTTTACCAACAGTCTGTGATTTCGTTTGTAGTAAAAAAAATTGTCTATTTTCAGGTGCTGACTGCATAATAACTTATTTCGCGCCTTTACTTCTAAACATATTATCTGACAAACAGTAGAAACTGTATTTTATCGTGTTGATTTATTTATGATGCTGGTACATATATTTAAATAATAATCTTCATGTTTTTAGATTTGTAGTTACATTTTATTTGGGGATTTTTTATAATAGGGGAATGGGTTTTTTTTAAACCGGTGGTGTAATTTAAGTAGGTGTTTTGGGGGACATAATGTCAAGTTGTAGATAATAAGTATCAATATCGAATAGAAATGTTGACTGTTGTTTAAAAAAAATAGTAATAATTTAACATATATATTTCACTATATTTAAAATAGCTATATGCACAAGTTGTATCATTCATTGTTAAAAACATAAAGTTTTCACTTTTTTCCACTAATTTGTACAATTTTATGACTTTTTTGTACTTTTAATATTTGTCATTAACTTGAACTAGTATTGAAATATTAAGAAATTTAATGAACCAGAATCTAATCCAATTGTTAAGATGATAATTAAGAGGTTGATAAAACGTATTATAAGTATTTGGTACCATTGTAATTAGATTATACAAAAATTACTCGAAAAAACACCATTATTATCTTAAATAGTCGCTGACGTTTAGTTAACTTACTTCGATGGATACAAAAATTTCGTAGAATCTGTTGTGTTTCTGCAGTTGGTTCGAAATATACAGAAAATTAAAATGTATAAAAGAATGTGTGAAAAAATATTCTTCTATAGTACACATATATATGTATATATATATATATATATATATATAATGAACGAGACGGAAATATTATAGAAATGAAGATTGTTAGGGATTTTAATTGGTTTTTAAATAGGTAAATAAACTCTAACACCAAGGATAGGTCTTGTAACTAACTTCAGACACAACAGAGAAAGTATTACTCATTTTTTTAAATTACTTAGCTATTTCCTAAAAATTGGATTTCAATTTTTTTAAATCAGTCGCGGGTATATGGTAAAGCAACATGGGCAGAAAAAACAATGTCAATAAAATTTTAATGAGATATCATTTTGAAATTGCTAATCATTATGATGTTCAACAAGTCTTCTTTGTTTCTATCATTATATTTATGTTAAGTCTGTTTTTGAATTTAAGAATCTGTTAATATCACCACCGGTCCCGGGAATTAGTGTGAAGTTATTCATAATGGCCAAACTATGTTCAGTTTGTAATGTCTATTTGTTTCTACTAGTGGGCGTCCAGTGGTCGACATTCGACCATAGTTCATTGATTTTTAGAGGGATAAATACTATAATAATAGTTGTATGTTATAATATCATTGTTGAATGTAGAATGAAAAAGGGTAATTGGAACGTAAGAGTAAAATAATACATACAGTCGAGCATAGCAACCTCCTTCACAACCTTTTTTGAAGTCCTTTATTGACAGATGTCAAAATGTCTTTTTTATTTACATGTGTGTATATGTTGTGTAAAATTGAAGCAGTAGTGTGAGTAATGCATATTTTAATTAATTTAATGTACGTCTAATGCATTTTATATAAAATAAATAGCTTACTGCACTTCTCCTCCATATAAACTTTAACTATGCCAAGTTTCACGTTCATCCGTTCGCCCAATTCCGTTAAAAAGGGATACAAAGTTTAGGCTTCACGTATTAATTTGTTTCTATACTAGGAACAAAATCTCGCTGCAGGTAGTATCATAAATTATATTTGCATAGCGATGTGTAAGTGTATAAGTGAGCGTGCCATATACTCTGCTACTCACATTATTTATGATTTCACCTGCAGTGAAAATTATAATTGTATTGCTTGACAATATAAATGTAATTTCGTCTTTGTTTTAAATTGATAGTTAAAAATACACAGGTGTTACTTCGAGCGTTGATGACTATGTTATAATGATTTGATTTGTATAAGTTGACATAATATTTGAAATAATGTTTTTTTGTAATACTTAAATATAGCAGAGTTTATTAGATGTAAAATTTCTGTTTGAATAATGCGAATAATTATTTGTAATGCTCTAAATTTAGATTTAATTTTGGCAATGCTGAATCGAATTGTGCCTCGCAAAATCTAATTAATATAATGTGTTATTTGGGCTTAAATATTGAAAATCTTTTACTTTTGTTAATAATATGGGAATTATAATTAGAATTAAGGTCTGTATAAGTACAGTGACTGTTGTATATTTTTTAATTTTTAATAAATGTTGACATAATACTGATATATTATTTTTATATTCCCTTATTCCTTTACATATACACAAAAGAATATAAAATTATTCCAAAAAGGTTTTATTGTTTAGCATAGACATGAAATTACAAAAACTTTTGTAGTAGAATCCACCATTTAGACCCCTATACAAACGAGAGTTAATAAACCCATCGCATCGCATCATTAAATTATTCTTCATCTCCAAAAGGCGTCACTGTTCAAGAAAAACGAATTAACATTTAATGTTGTATACAAATTACAAGCTCCCGCGTCTTAATGAACCATCATCAAAACTATAATACGCTGCCTAGTTTCAAATTCCAAGGATATAAATTGTCAAACAGAGGAAAATGTCCCAAAGAGGATTTTCTTCTATATCTATTCATATAATAAGAATGTAATTCTAACGTGTATTTCTTTCTATTTTCGTGAAAAAAATTGTTGAATGTGTCTAGGAATAAGCAATAATTTTTTTTTTCTTTTAATTAATAAATTTTAAATCAAAAAATTTCAACCATTTTTAGAAATATCTGTTTGTTTGAACGTGAATCTGTGCGTTTGAACACGCATCACTGCTAAAGTACTGGGTTTACAAAAAAACATTATCATAACATAATCATAAAGCATATCCTCGGGAGTAACTTAGTCTTTGTTTCATTAAAATCGGTCCACTCTATCAAAAGTTATTGTAATTTTAATGACGGCTCGAATTAAGTACGAGTGAAGAGATCTTTAGAGTGAGATCTTTAACTAATTTGGTTGAACGCGCTAATCTCAGGAACTACTTGTCCGATTTGAAAAATTATTTCACTGTTATATATCTCATTTATCGGGGAACGTCATATATGATCGCGTTATATAATATGAGACGTCGCGAATCATTAAAAACGAAATTCCAGGAATTCGGTATCTTAACTCTGCCCTGCCAATACGTTCTTGATAATTTAATGTATGTCCGGAAAAACTTTGAGAAACTGAATTTAGTAAAAGACCGGCATAATCTAAATACTAGAAACTTTTTTAGGTAATAGTGTTAGGTTCTACAATAAAGTCCCAAAGCATGTTACAGATTTACCGGACTGTAAATTTAAGCGCCATGTCAAACGGGTTTTAGTTTCAAAAGGATATTATAGAGTGGATCAGTATGTGAATGATAGTGATGTCTGGAATTGATTCCTCTCTGTGCATCCACTAAAAGCATTGTATAATGTATTGGAAATATATGTTTAAAAAATGTACCCGATCAAGTTTCTTGCCGGTTCTTCTCGATGACTGGGTTGTTTTCCGAACTGGTAGTAGTCTTTGACGTTCATAAGTGCCTTGTTAGGGCCTAAACTGAATAAAGTATTTTTGATTTGATTTGTTAAGACCAATAAGAGCGGAGCACCAATGAAGAATGTCTCAAAATACATCTCAACCATTTTTAGAAATTTCTGTCTATCCGTGTCTGTTTGTATGAATACGCGTCACTGCTAAAGTGCTGCGTTCCCGATGAACCCTCACCAAGAAAATCATAAAGCATATCCTCGAGTAATATTTAATCTTGGATTCATAAAAATCAGTTCAATCTATCAAAAGTTATTGTAATTTTAATGACGACGCCACTTCAGTATGAGACAAAAGTAGATAAGTAAATGGACTTAATACGTTCAGATGATTTTATTAGTCACTGTTTGTTTTTTTTTACAATAAGTCCCGGTTTGTTTTTTTGTACATTAGGTTCCACGCGAACGGAGTCGCGGGCACAGTTAGTAGAGTAATATAGTAAAGAATTATACTAAACAAAGTTAAAATATTGTTATAGGAATATAAAATTGGCATATATTTATCCTTAAGTTGTCTCGATCTTATACATATAATATCATATGTATTTATACCTAAATTGTATTCAGCGTAACTATCTTCAGAGCGGTCAAAAAGTTTGGCGGTGATTGTACAAGTTTTTTTTATATCAAGAACAGTTATTTCACAAATAATAATTTACATATGTCATATCAGTTATTTCGACATACGTACGTGGACATAGTCACAATTATAACAGCTGCAACTCGATCCAAATTATCATCTTAGATATAATATTAAGATGCAAATATTCTCGAATAAAAATGTTAATACTCGAAATTCATGGAAGAAAGAGAAGACTCGAAAATATTTTTAAATAGGATTTATTTATTTTATTTTTGTCAACCAATCTTCTAGTAGATTATTACTGCCATTGTCGGGCAGGTGATATTATTTTACAAGATTCTTGCGGTTATTTCAATGAACTAACAAAATGGTGGCTGTCTTGTTAGAACTTTCCAGGAAGTGTTCGTAATAAGCCAGAATCTATGCTCCGTATATTTCTTATCCACTTCAATTGTATACAATAACCGAACTATACATACATATATACACTATACTATAGATATATATATATACACACACGTACTATAAAACACCACCAACATTGCAAAATATATTTATTTATTTATAGTTGATAGACAAGCAGCATAATTGCTGATACGTCTATATCACACTGTCGAATTTTTTTTGTCGGGTTTTGGTCACTGCAGGTGTTCATCTATAAAAGTAAGTTTATTAGTCTGGAGCCATTTGTCGAGTCAGTTATAGAGCCAAATAACATAAGATTATGAATAAAATATAAAATCCATTACACGAGATCACAGATCCCACCAAAAACTTTGAAATAGGATATTATAACATCAATCAGTGTTTTGTTGATGGTGTCATGTCGGTCTAAGGATCAGGAACGTTGTTCTTAATCTGTTAGAAATTGAATGAGGATTCCTGTTCTCATATCTTAAACCACGCTTTGTGCTACTTCCATAAATATATTTACGAACATAAAGAAATAAATCTTCACAATGCTCACGTATTAGTAATTTAAATATTTCTGTAGAATCGGTAAATAGGCTTGGACACTTTTAAGGCTATTACAGTATGAGATAAAATAATCCATACGACTATTGTAAATGCGAATGTGAGTTTGTTTAAAACATTTATTCTGTTTATTTATCAGCTTTTTCCTTTTGACTCCATGCAAATAGAAGAAATTCGTATTGTCTTTGAACCAGAACTAATATGTACTATAGATTTCTTACAACTATCTAGAGACATGTAAGCTATATAGACTATGAAGATTATACTGAAGAACTTTTTGATATGGTGTCCTCGTCACCATTACAAACTCACATCTTTCTCCTTTGGCTGGTTGCTTATCCCTGTAGCCTAGAACCCGATAAAATCGCGACAATACTAAAGTAGTCCGGTGAAGCTGTTAAGACCTTCCTTGGTCAATAGCGTTGTCAGTTCGAAAAAAAAAGCGACGTTACAATACTAAGGTTCTCTAGCACCTTAAAGCATTTTTTTGTATTCTATCATTTTTAACTATTTACTGTTTCTTTTGAAGTCAAACTGGGCCACCGTGAATTGTAAATAAATACTGTAATCATAGTCATTAGGCTTCCACGTTACAGATACGACCTAGTTCGGGGCCTTAACTAAGGCTCTCTTGTAACGGTTTTATTCAGAAATAAAGAAATTGATATTCACAGAAAACAATTGAAACACATTCTTCAAGGTCATCATTCATACAGCAGTAGTACCCCGGCCCTGGTATTACAGTTTTCCGTAGGTGTCGTTTACCTTTAGGTGGATTATCTGCCCGTTTGCTGCCCTTTAATATAAGTATCTACTTGAGCCAAAATGAAGATCGTGACAAAGAACAATAAAGATATATAACATTAAGTGCATTTCATGATCATTCGTGTTTTTCTACAATGCAGTTAAGCATTTCAAATTCAAACTACTTTATAGTAGAAGTTTTTAACATTGTGTTTAACGTTTATTATAAATCAATAAAGTAATCATACTATTATATTACATGATGAAATAAACTTTCTTTTTTTTGTTAATACAGCTTGAAAAGTCAATAAATAATTTTAAAACCACGTATACTTGAAAATACCCGCCAACGTAATTATTGTAAAAGGCCAGTTATGAACGTGGGCCAATAGGATTGCAACAAATAGGTGTATCCGAACCAATTACATCAGAAATGGGAAAACGTCATCATTGCGTTCACCAATCATATTTGACCACGATGAACACTAGCGCTAAATATTAGCGACGTCCGCGTTCGAATTTCAGTTGTTCTTGAAAAATCGAAGTAAGAAGATTGAAACGTACTGTGTAATTTCGTGCGAGTTCTAATCAGAGTGATATTAACGTGGTCGGTCTATACTTATTAGTCGAATTAATCTTTTGTCAAACCTATTAGGTAAGTGTAAATCATTCATATAATCGGTTTATTATAAATTTTATAATTATGTGAAATAACCTCTAAACTTGACATACTATGACCGTCCTATTTTCGGATATACGAATTATTTCTATTGAAGGCTTTCAATTCAGACGAATAACTGATGCCTGTAATTTAAATTAGACAAAGTTGTAGTATTGTCCATTTAAAGTTTTATAAAAGTTTCTTCGAGAAATTTCTAGGCGCTGTTCGGATTGGGCCGGCGCGGCACCCTAAATAAGCGCCCCATAGTTGTTCATAGGTATACCGTTATGACATTCCATGGAGTAAATGACCTACTAGCTGTACTTTCCTTTTCCTTTGTTGAAATAACCCGGTTATTAGAGATCCAGAGGCACATGACGTGTCCCAAATAATGATTACGTGTCTTTCTGTACCTGAAGTATAATGCTCCTAAGCCCATTTTATAACTTGCATATTAGTTTTTGCAGTGCAATACTTGTGTATTCAGTCTAATTTTGTAATAAAATTATAAACCGTTATTGAAATATTGAGAGCAGCATTGAGTTTCGGCTACTTCTACTTTATTTTCGATAAAAACAGAAACCCACGCAGTTTTTTCCCACTTTCTCAAGACATAGAGTTACGTAGGTGTTTGTAGTTTTTTCATTTATATATTCTCTTGATTTTTGATTTTTCCTTCATATTTACTTCATAAACATTGTATTAAATATGTTTTATGTATTGTTTCAGAGTATTATTGAAGTAATTGTATGGTAAACATGCGGTGGAGTTTATTTGCATTGGTGCTGGTGGTCGCAGCGGTATTCGCTGACGACAAGAAGGAGAAAGACAAGGATATTGGCACCGTCATCGGTATTGACTTGGGAACCACATATTCATGGTGAGTAGTGGATTCCAATTAGTATGGCCAATATATCATTTATATCTAGTATAGGTATAGTTTATTTATTGTCACTTTAGGCTCACTTAGAACAGAATAATATTGTTTTACATACTCGGTAAATAAGATTTATAAATGTATTATTAACACTTTGTTGATTGTTTACACGAAAACTTATGTTACAAATTACAAAAATTGTGATTAATTATAAAAACCAAGAAAAGTAAGACAAATGTTTTCTTTTTTATGAAGTGAACCAATTAAATGTGACATTCAATACTTTTGAAATATTCTACAACTGGTCAATAATGTGTAAAGTTTTATATTATAATTGACAAACACCTGAGACTTTGTCCTAGTTGTAAATTATAGTAAAATGAAAATCAAACTATTTTCCACTTTGGTGAACTAACTTGCATAGTGATCGGCGAAGGAGTGGTGGAGTATCAGTGTCAATTATACTAACATCAATTTTTATAATTTGTTGATTATATTTTAGGAATAGGTTAAATAAAGTTAACCTCTTTGCAGGAATTTTAGCTGTAGGATTGAAATTAGATGCTTCAGAATGACATCATTTAACAATGATCCTTATTAAATATTCACATTTTCCAGTTTAATATTTTCTGTTTGCCACAAATTAACAATGTGTTCTTTTTGTCCACAGTGTTGGTGTATACAAAAATGGTCGCGTAGAAATCATTGCTAATGATCAAGGTAACCGTATCACACCTTCGTATGTTGCATTCACCCAGGATGGAGAACGTCTTATTGGTGATGCTGCTAAGAATCAACTCACTACCAATCCCGAAAACACAGTATTCGACGCAAAACGTCTTATTGGTCGTGAATGGACTGATTCTACCGTACAACATGATGTGAAATTCTTCCCATTCAAAGTGATGGAGAAAAACAGCAAACCCCATATCTCTGTACAGACTGGTCAAGGTAATAAGGTCTTCGCCCCTGAAGAAATCTCGGCCATGGTTCTCATAAAAATGAAGGAGACAGCTGAGGCATACCTAGGCAAGAAGGTCACTCATGCTGTTGTAACTGTACCTGCATATTTCAACGATGCTCAGCGTCAGGCCACCAAGGATGCTGGTGTTATTGCTGGTCTTAATGTTATGAGAATCATCAATGAGCCTACTGCTGCTGCCATCGCCTATGGTCTTGACAAGAAAGATGGAGAGAAAAATGTATTGGTATTTGATTTGGGTGGTGGTACTTTCGATGTCTCTCTATTAACCATCGACAATGGCGTCTTTGAAGTAGTAGCTACCAATGGTGATACTCACTTGGGAGGTGAGGACTTTGATCAGAGAGTCATGGAGCACTTCATCAAGCTCTACAAGAAGAAGAAGGGCAAGGACATCAGAAAGGACAATCGTGCTGTACAGAAACTTCGTCGTGAGGTTGAGAAGGCCAAGAGAGCTTTGTCATCTAGTCACCAGGTTAAGATTGAAATTGAATCATTCTTCGAAGGTGAAGATTTCTCTGAGACCCTCACCAGGGCTAAGTTTGAAGAGTTGAACATGGATCTGTTCAGATCTACCCTGAAACCAGTACAGAAAGTATTAGAGGATGCTGACATGAACAAGAAGGATGTTGACGAGATTGTGTTGGTGGGTGGTTCCACTCGTATTCCCAAGGTTCAACAGCTCGTCAAGGAGTTCTTCAATGGTAAGGAACCATCCCGAGGCATCAACCCTGACGAGGCTGTTGCTTATGGTGCCGCCGTCCAAGCTGGTGTACTTAGCGGAGAACAAGACACTGACGCCATTGTGTTGCTTGATGTCAACCCTCTCACCATGGGTATCGAAACTGTGGGTGGTGTCATGACCAAGCTCATTCCTCGTAACACTGTCATCCCTACTAAGAAGTCTCAGATCTTCTCCACCGCCAGCGACAATCAACACACCGTCACAATCCAGGTCTACGAAGGTGAACGTCCCATGACCAAAGACAACCATCTGCTCGGCAAATTCGACTTGACTGGCATCCCTCCCGCACCCCGTGGAATCCCACAAATTGAAGTCACATTTGAAATTGACGCTAACGGTATCTTGCAAGTGTCTGCTGAGGATAAGGGAACCGGAAACAGGGAAAAGATCGTAATCACCAATGATCAAAATAGGTTAACTCCCGAGGACATTGAGAGGATGATTAAGGATGCGGAGAAATTCGCCGACGATGACAAGAAACTAAAAGAGCGAGTAGAGTCAAGGAACGAGCTTGAAAGTTACGCGTATTCCATCAAGAACCAGCTCCAGGATAAGGAGAAACTCGGGGCTAAGTTGAGCGACGACGAGAAAACAAAGATGGAAGAAGCGATTGACGTCGCGATCAAATGGTTGGAGGACAACCAGGACGCGGACGCTGAAGAGTACAAGAAACAGAAGAAGTCTTTGGAGGACGTGGTACAACCGATCATTGCGAAGTTGTACCAGGGACAGGGAGGCATGCCGCCACCGGGCGCGGGGGGTGAAGACGAGGACTTCAAGGACGAGTTGTAACCGGGTGGACTTTATAAAGTGAACGTAGCCAAAATGTGATCTCGCGGTCACTACGGGCCGAGCGACGCGTCACGTCACTCGGTCCGTAACTGAGCAGGAATACTATGTGTTTTAGCTCGTGTACTGTGTATATTTATTGCGTGTATGTGTGAGTACGTGCGTATATGGCTAATATGTATATGTGTGTGTGAAACGTGTGCGATGGCTTTATAGAACCGAGGTCTGATCGTGTATCTGCCGTTGCGCACGTATGAGCGATAGGGACTCGTGCATGACGATTGCGTTCTGTGTATAAAATAAATTGATGCATTTTTTATATATTTTAGTAAAAGCAATAGTTTTGTGTTCACGGGAATATTATCTCCCCGTTTGCTGATGATATGTCTCGTTCACTGTTAGAGACTACCTCAGTGTTTGTGTAATTATTTTGAGACTGCAAATTTGTTAGTTCATAATTAGCAGAATAATTAAATAATTATGTAGTAATTATGTTACAATTTCAAATGAATTAAGGATGGAGAAGAGTACATAATAAATTTTTTCTAATGAATCAATTCGTTTTATTTGACATAAATAATATGTTTTGGTCTTTTTATTCTCCGCATACATTTCGAAGTTGTGAACAGTATTCTATGTCGAAAGCAGGTGCGGCGAATACTGCTGCCTGGATTTTTACTTGTACTTTATCTGTGAACAGAGATTATCAATTGTATGAAACATCTTGCGTAATATTCGTATTACGACAAATGAAAACACCTTTAATTATCTAAATATTTTTAAAATACCCTAGTTTGCTAAATTTTAAAGTGATAGGATATAAATAGCCTGTTCTTTTGGAAAAATACAGAATACGCACAAAACTGACGTTTGCAATTTTTCTATAATAAAGTAAATTGCATACTGAAATCGATTTGACGGGCTGATTTTTTAAGACCCATATCTCAAAATGGCAGGTCATGGTTTTAAATAACTAGCCATTTTTTTTAAATTATAACTTAACATTACATAATTTATAATTGTTCAAGTTTTTCAAATGTAAATAAATACGGTTTTTTTACTTATATGCTGCCAACAGTCTCTTGACCTGTTCATCATAAGATCTTCATTCATTTGTATGGAGCTTAAACCCTTATGGTTTTGGACAGTCTATGGGTTAACATTTTTTTTTTTTCTTCGAACTGACTACGCTATTGACCAAGCAAGGTTAACAGCTTCACCGGACTACTATGGGTTAAAAGCTGTACATAATTTTATTGAATAAATTGTATACCAAAGTTATCGTTTGCGTCAATCTCCAACGCAGTGATGCCCGCTGATGCTCGTAGTTCTGCCAATGCTTCACTGAAGTAGTTATCTAACTGTAAAATAAACCATTTACCAGATATAAACGCCATATTACTATGTATATCTAGGCGTGGCGCTCGTTGACCTTTTTCTTTGCAAAGTAATTACTGTATGAAGCAAAATTATAAAATTTATTTCTCATAGCGCCTATCGACTGAAAACAAGCAACGAACATATTTCAAGGAATATCAAATACTCCAATTCTCAATAAGGGTATTGCGGCGTTCTGATATAGCAATTGAGAAAACCGTGTACCTACAGAGTTCGATTATTCTTGAAATATAAAGTGCTCTCGGTCGATTCAACAATCAAATTTGATAATATTTTGTTCAATTTAGGCTTCGAGAAGGCGTTCATAAACGTTAAAGCTACCACCGTTTCGGACAAACAATCCAGTCATCGAGAAGAACCGACAAGAAACTCGATCTAGTTTATCATTTCATAATACTTATTTTTACAAATAAAGCTACATTCGTTTTTGGTGAATGCACAGAGATGGGCGTCATTTCCAGAGGTCACCATCGTTCAGATATTGATCTACTCTATAAATATTCTTTAGAGATCAAACCCGCTTGACATCGTGCTTGAACTCACTATCCGGCAAATTGGTAATGTGCTTAAATTTGTCCGGAACATATATAATGTGTTACCTTTCGAATTTGTTGACACTGCTTTGATGTGACAATGACATTGACCGCCATGTGTTCCTTATTTAGAAATAGGATACACACATTAGAAGCATTCATCGATACGAATTAGATGGCGATGATAGATTAATGTTTAAAATCAGAAAAGGATAACAAATTCCTTAATTACATTATAGTTAGTAAAAACGTGATGCAAAAAAAGCCACAAACATTATTCGTTTCGAACAGCTTCCATCTATTTTTTCTCTGTTTGCTCGTGGCATTGCCACTTGGAAAACGTGTCAGCTACCTATTGGAACTCGTTCGGTACACGCGTTCACCGCTCATGTATCTGTCTGTGTCGCCACGTGAGAGTAAATGCAGTGTTGTACTACGTCATAGGTGACATTTACATAGGTACGTACTGTGACGACTGACAATATATGCGGTGAGCACGAATAACGGCCATATGGAACGTTTTCGAATGACTACGAGCAAAAATTGGATACAAAATAATGTATTTTGAAAATATATCAAACATTTTGAGTGAAATTATCAAAAATAGAATGTACGTATATTTAATACTGGAAGGAGGGGAGGGACGCACCGATTTTCCATAATTCAGTACATTTTATTATTTACTAAACTTTGCACGCGACTTCGTTGTGTATTTGATGTATTTATCGGGAACGGTACATCTTTTTGCTATTAAAGGTATGTCCTATGTCTCTGACATCGTGTATGCTAAAATTTCATGCCGAAAGGTTAAGGAGTAAAGGCGTGAAAGCGTAACAAACAAACAAGTTCACTCGCGTTTATAATACATATTAGTTAGGATTGTGTATAGTGTAGCCTACGGCTACGTCTCGTACGGCTGCCGGGAAACTTTAAATGACTGGTGACAGACTTTTAACTGGAGAGTGGTAGCTCTAGGATTTAGGGTATAAAAAATGCCCTACCACGACTCTATATGATGAAAGCTCCGAATCATTGTAGGACTCAAAATTGTGTCAAACATCATGATGTCCGGACACGATACATAGTTTTGACCTTTTTATATACTCCGCAATGGTCTGTCGGAACGATCGTGTACAGCTACATATAATGTATTCACGAACGTTTACGCTGTACTCATTTGTAGTAAGCCATGAAACATATGCAGCTACTGAGAAGTAAAACCGCCAGCGTCTTGAATTAAAAATAAAACGAGTTAAACGTATGTTGTCGGTCTCATAGAACAACGCCCCGTGTTGAATGGGAATGGTTCCTTACCATTAGGGAACCAATATCTAAAAGATATTTACGTAATTTTATACCCAATTTCCGCTCATAATCATAGTGTTATGTTTTACAACAAAATTTCAAAACATGTTATCAATTTGCGGTGTAGTATGTTGAAACAATACATCAAGCTGATTTTAACTTCAAAAAGCTATTTATTATAGGCTGGATCAATATATGGACGATGGTGATGTCTGGAAATAACATTCCTCTCTGTGCATTCTTCAAAAACGAATATTATGCATTTTAATGAAAATATGTACGTTAAGAAGAATAACCAGATCGAGTCTTTGCCAGTTCTTCTCTATGAGCGGGTTGTTTTCCGAACCGGTGGTAATTTTGACGTTCATAAGCGCCTATTCAGGACCTAAACTAAATTAAAGAATTTTTGATTTTTATCTTATACCTATAGGACTGGATATAAGTTAGTATTGTGTTCAAACTCCAAGTAAAACGTATTTTTATATAAATACTTTAATTCGTTGGGATTATAGTTAAATATAAAGGTATTATAGATACCTCTTTGTCCAACTGCTCTTCATTATCTACAGGGTGTCGTAGCGCACGTGGACCCGAGTCCATAGGAACGGCCATACCCGTGCACCAGTCAACGGCACGAGACATCCGCCTTGCTTTACACGTCTCATACTTTGTATTCAAGATTATAATGCTAAAACCATGATTTATTTTCAATGACAATATTATAGAGTGTGGTGGTAAATGTTAATAAGGTAAAGAGGTTTTGTCTTTTCGAATTGAGTACCTACTTTATTAGCTTGACGGGCCTTGACAGATTGGCAACAAGCTCAAGATTGCAAGCGTTGCCGAAGCTTGCGCTGTGGCCTTGGATATAACTTCGTGAATCCGAAGCTAAACTAAGCTAGCTATTCATATATATATAAGAATCTCTACGACACACATGGGTACCGGCATGTGAGCCTCACGAATTCAACCGTTCATTTCGTATCTGACTACTAGGCTAATCTAAACTAACCTATTTGGATTAGTAGGTGGTAGGCCACGCTGAATGTATTACTGGTTTCAGCATGAATGGGTCGGCTCGCCCGGGGTACTACCACCCCACCCACAGAAAACCGACGTGAAGTAACAGTGCTTGCATTGTTGCGTTTCGTTCGGTCAGTGAGATCGCGGGGGCCCAACTCCACTCTACTCTCCTCTCCTCTCCGCCTTCCCCCAAAACACAAGCTACCAACGCACTTGCAACTTCCCTGGTGTTGTTAGTGTCTATGAACGGTGGTGATCACTTAACATCAGGTGAGCCGTCTGTTCGTTTGCCTGCTGACATAAAAAAAAGTTGGAAAGTTGAGAAAATGCTTAACCGAATTACTAAAAAAATATGTAAAAATATCAGCTTTTTGCTAAATGGATATAACAGTATATACGGTACTCATAACAAAAAAACAGGCTTAAACAACAAAATAAATATAGAGTATTCAACAGTCTAATATCTCGAAATTATAATTTGTATGGAAAATGAATTATTAATTTTAGACACAAAGAATATTTCAGCGACAAACTACAGGTATATATGGGTCGATAAAATTGAATCGATTCAAACTTATATTTCCAATATACTTAACAGGAATATATTTCATTGAATATACTTTGAGACTATAACTTAAAGAGACTTTCAAATCGAAAGTTGTTCTGAATTCACGTTACAATATCTCTATGTCTGGGTCGTTTTTAAAATTATGGTTAAATTTCATGTCGGTTTATCTTTATATTTATCGAATGGATAACGTTGTGAGTTCTATTGTATGTATTTCGATCACGGTCTACATATTTTGATTTGTGAACTATGTTTTTATAAAACGTATATATTAATATTTAAATAAAATATTTTTCAATTTACTTGTTTTATTAATTGTGGTGGACGCTGAAAAAGTAAAGGGTGCCTGGGAAGTACCTACAACTTATCCGTTGTATGTACAGTTAAGCAAAAACACACGTTAAGTCTGAAGCTAGAGTTATCGACAATTTCTATGTGGCTTTAGAATCGCGTAAGAGATCAGATTTAAGCTCTTATTTATTCCTTCTTGTTATGGATGCCCTAACGTCATACATACAGGAGGAGGCACCTTGACACCTTGCTGTTGATATAGTTCTTGTTAGAGAAAATGCTGTCGAAGTCCAGAGTAGGCTGGGGAAATAGCGAGAAAAACTGGAGAAGTTTGGTTTAAAGGAAAGTAGGATAAAAACTGAACATTTGTTCTATGACTTTGGAAGTTCATTCAGTTTCTGTCATATAATTTTTAATGGAGTATCCTTACCAGCCTGCTTACTTGTTTAGGTACCTCGGTTCATTGATCTAAAACGACGGTGGCATAGAAAAGGACGTAAAGAATAGAATAAATACAGGATAAATTAAATAGGGAAAGGTGTCTTGGGTAGTTTATGACCCACGAATGTCGTTGAAACTCAAGGGGAAGGTGTATAAAACTATAATAAGACCAATTGTATTACATGAATCCGAGTGCTGAGATACGTAAAGACGGATAAGAAAAGATTACACGTGGCTGAGAAGCGAATGTTAATATGGATGTGTGGTGTAACTACAATAGATAAGATTAATCATTATGTCAGAGAAAAATTGAAAATAGCACCAGTGAAAGATAAGTTGAGGAGTAACATGGCTCCGGCATACTATGAGAAGAGATGAAAGTCATGTAACTACAAAAGTTTGAGTATGAAGGTATAGACGGATATAGGAGTAAAGGAAGACCGAAAAAGGTATGGATGGATTGTTTGAAAAACGTTATGTGTATAAAAGGTGTGAATGCAGGCAATGATTATCTGACAGAGGAGTGTGAAAAAGGAAAACATGTTGTGACTTAGGTGGGATAATGGTAAGAAGAAGATGAATTTTGGTTTTTGTTTTGTTACCGGTACTGTGCGACGTTCAATTTTTTACATCTAACCGTTGTTGGTCGCCTAGTATATTATAGATTACTATGAATATCTGTTCGCGCCCTAGACTTAATTAGTTGGTACTATGTATATTTTTAATTCGAAGAGATCCGCTATAAGTCTCTAAATCACTGTAATATAATTTTTAAAGCATTACAATACCTATCTATCCTAAAGAATTTACATTATCTAAAAACGATTTCAATGCGGTTTTATTCGAGTAAAAGAGATAGGAGCGTCGTATTCGGTGAGATTGCGGTGTATTAAAATAAATCGTTGCAACAGAGAAACCAACTGATTAGAAAGTGGACCGAATGCGGCATTGGAAACTGTTTTACGATAGACTATACAATTGAATAGTGTCTTACGTTGTCGTTTATTGTTGTCTGAAACTAAGTGAAACCCGGAGATGACTTTTTACTGGAAAGTTCTATTTCGATATTTATTTATAAAATTCAGTTTTACAAAGTACAAACTAAACTTATAGTAGAAAAATGAACATAGATATGACATAATAGCTTTTACGCTTCGATTAAAGCAATGCACAACATTTTCTTATTAACAATATATGTGTTTGAATCAACCAGTAATTAAGATATAATTCATAGAAATTTAAATATGAGTGCATAAATTACAATTAAATATATCTAGATCTTTACCTTATTAATTATGTGCTCCAGACATTGTTAAAATCGAGTTTTATAGTTTACTATTTTTACTTCTTTCTTTTAAAGATATATCGACAGTAATCCAAATTTAAAAAAATATTTGCGTGCGATACCGCCTTTTTCTGCTAGTCAATAATTGTAAAGTTTTACTTCTTACCGGTTTGGTGGAGTCGTCGTGTTGTCCAAGTATTCAAAATCGGTTCCAGACATAGGATATGCGGTCAGTACCCAACCGTTCTCAATACAATCCTAAAATAGATTTAATTGGGGACATTTAGCGACAGTAGATAATCATCCCATTCATAAAATATTCTATTAAAATCTCTACATAGTGACATATTAATATAAACGTAATGTTTATTATATCTTCACTTCTGTACTGTTCAAGACCATATGGTTTTAAGCTCCATACAAACGAATAGAAACAAATAGATCTTAGGATGCACTGGTCAACAGATAGTTGGCAGCATAAGTAAAAAAAAACACCGTATTTATTACAGAATTTGATAAACGTGAACAATAAAAAATCACGTAGTGTAATTTTTTTTTTACCGAACTGACTACACTGTTAGCCTGTCAAGGCCTTTACAGTTTTACCGGACTACAAAAAAAATTGGTTAAATGGTTAAAAGCATGATCCGCCAATTTATAATATGAGACCTCGCGAATTATTAAAGACTAAGTTTCAGGAATTCGGTCTCATAACTCTGCCCTCCCAATATATTCTTGATAATTTAATGTATATCCGCAAAAACTTAGATATGCTGGATCTAGTAAAAGACCAGCTTAATTTCAATACTGGAAACAGCAACAAATTGATCATTCCATGCTTCAGGCACAATAAGTCCAAAAACAGTTTTTTAGGTAATAGTGTTAGGTTTTATAACAAAGTAAGTCTCAAAACACATTACCGATTTGCCTGATACTGAGTTCAACAACCATGTCAAGCGGGTTTTAATATCTAAAGGCTATTATAGGGTGTATCAATATGTAAACGATTATGACGTCTGGAAATGACGCTCCTCTCTGTGCATCTACTGATAACGAATGTAAATATTTATGTTACTGTAAAAATATATGACATGAAAAGATAAACCAGATCGAGATTCTTGCCGGTTCTTGTCGATGACTGGGCTGTTTTCCGAACCGGTAGTAGCTTTGACGTTCATAAGCGCCTTCTCAGGACCTAAATTGAATAAAGGATATTTTGATTTTGATATCTGGAATCTAAAAAGTCAGTCGAGAGGTTAAGTTCAACAACGTGATTTATCTCAACTAAATATTATTAGACAGAATTAGTAAAAAGTATGAGACAGACATTCAATGTAATTATTATATCACCTTCATCAATAAACGACGTTTAACAATTTCCGCTTTCAATTGAACACTGATGCCCAAGTCACGTAACTTCTGGCCGATGTCGTCGTGTTTTTGCATCGCTTCGTTAAGGAGATCGTCGAAATGTACTGACGCAAACATTTTAAATGACAAAATATTTAACACACAGTTTTTCAAAAAGACTCTTAATAAAAAGCATATTACTATTGCTACGACTATAAACGCGTACAAATTTTAATGATTATTTCAGTAGCATTTAATTTTAGTTTTAATGCAAATAAGTAGACTCATTGCTAATTTTATTCTTTTAAAATAGCAACATGCAAAAGAATAAGAATTTTCTATATATTAGGACAAAATAATTAAGTCCATCTTGCTCTGCTGTTTCACAACTGCTTTTTTTTCTATATACTATTGAGGAGCTTCAGTGTTATTAGAAAAAAAATCGGAAATCGTTTTTTTATTCATAATATTGATACTTATGAATTCTAATTCTCTATCTAATTTTGACTAGTTACTATAAAATCAAAATGGTAAATGTGAATGACATAAAACCATGAAATGAATTCCACACGAACGCGAACGACAACTTAATTAAAAGCAGAAATAGTTGTACAATAGACTAATCCAAAGTGCTTAGCCAGTGACATGGCCTGAGACCGCCTCCCCGACCCTCTTGGACCTATAATGAGCACACGGTATACTCCTGGTGCTCCGATAGCGTGGTGCCCTTGCAGCGGACCCTGGGCACCAGCGGCGCAGGCGCGGACAGCGTTGAAGCACTTGGTCGATATATTCTCCGTATCCTCACCAGGATCTATATGAACTTCCTGGAAGATGTCTAAGTTCTTTTAATAATGTTTTTAAAAATTCTTGTAATACCACGCGATTTGTTGAGTTTTGGAACACAGGGGCCTAATATATATGTTTCAATCCAGATAAATTTACAACAATAAACCAGTCCTAACCATTCACATATAAAAACTCAAGACGCACAGTCTCAAATAAAAGTAGCACTCAAAAGAGGCCGCAAAAAGTCCCCAATATACATACATGGTTATAGTTATGCGATAAACTTATTATTTTGCAAATTCAACCTTACCTGATTGACGTAAAGTTGTTTTTACAAAGATACTAGAGACGCGAGACTATTTGAAATGACTGAATAATCCAAAATTATGCACTCATTTTCGTGTGCCATCTGTGAGACGTTGTGTGCATCTTTTTTTTTTATTGTAGCTCGTCATAATGACTGCACTGTGCCTGATGGTAAGCACAGTACAATCCAAAAACAAAGGCGACCACCGAGTGACACATTATCCATCTCCGGTCGCCGCTGTCATGTCGGCCTGCAAGAGCTGGATATGCACAGGCTGATCCCGAAACGCGACCCACAGAAGCGAATCATTATGATGGGTTTTTTCGCCATATACATGGTGGTTGCAACCCAGTCAGGCTGTAAAACACTACCCCCCCGCTTTTGCCATTGCCTCGTTCGTTATTCAGCATGCGTTTTTGTATATTAATGGTCGCAACAAATAAAACCAACTCCGAATTCTTGGCGGGGTCTTAGAATGTCATGTAGTGGGTTTTATATTTACTAGCTTCTGTCTAGCTTTCGTCTATGAGGAATAGTTACTTTGGGCTAACGTTAACAGGAAGCGGAAGCTCTCAAAAGGAAAAAAAAAACGATTTTGAAATATTCTTCATTTGTGCTCCGCTCCTATTGGTCAAGTTCAAGCAAACAAACTCTTCAGTTTTATAATAATAAGTACAGATAGTATAGATTGATAATCTTGTGTTATTCTGCTCTATATTTCCTAATATTTGTGGTGTTTTATGTAATATAGTTCGGTTATTGTGCACAAGTGAAGTGCATGGAAAATAATAGCACGGAGCAAGGAGTCTGAGATGCGATAAAAACTCTCTGGAAAGTTCTAACTAGGAGCCACCATATATATAGAACATTGAAATTATCACAAGAAACCATTAACATTGTATATCAATGCAAGAAACTTGTAATGATTTGGTACCTACTCGACAATGGCATTTTAGAGGTTCAGCATCTGGTCAATGTCTGTAGATGTAATGAAACAAAGATCACATTTTAGTCTTTAATGAATAGACGCGTGTTACATGTGTGCCGGCCGAGACTGAACTGCTCGCCGGTACATAATAATGCAATTCCACAAAATACATATTTATGTCGCTACAGCATAATTAGTAAACGAGAAGATTGATTACCAAAGATAAAACTACTGCATGGATCTTCATGCGGTTTTCACCAGTGCATAAAGGGATTCATGAGGAATATTTTGGTATATAATTTGTCAAGTATTGTTTTATAATCAGGGCGGGACAACGTCTGCCGGGCCCGCTAGTATATACTATTTCAATTATTATTAATACATTTTTTTGTTTCGTTAGCGAGTTCGACAAAATGCATAGTTCACACAATCTAGCAACTGTTTTACAAACACAATATGACTGCTTATTCAGTGGCGAATATGATAATATTAATTTTACCTTGGCAGTAGCTTCATAAACAAATTTGAGCCCTTCAAAATCCTGCTGGAAGAAGGATCGTGCGGACGTGAGTGGATTGTCGGCCTTTGGCGCTAGAGGCGGAGTCGGTATCAAAACAAGTGTAACGGTCGGAAGGACGCCATCTTGTTGCAAGCATCGAGCTTCACGGACTGTGCACGGATGATCTTGACGTGGGATTTAACACAAAATTAATCATATTTTTTCGTTATGAATAATTACTTTTTATTACGTTTTCTTTTTTTATCATTTTGAGGAGGACTTTGAAATTTTAATCCGCAACTATTTTGTGTGACGAAAATTAGTAGGGGTAAATACTGTGTCGGGTAGAGAGATGAAGTCACCGGTTCTCGTCAAATCACCAGAGTTAAGCAACGTCGGGTGCAATCACTACTCGGATGAATTGATCACTCATCCTGGAAACACCGCGTAGCGTTGGCTTTTTGATGTATTTTGTAATTAAAATTTTTCCCTGTAATACACAAGTTTCACGTGTCTTTACGACACACCCCGTTTTTTTATACAATTGACGCATTCTTTTACCATATTGAACGATACGTGTTATTATTTGAGTATATCATGTATTATGAACACATGCGATTATATAAAAAAAAATACATTTATTTATTTTACTGTTCAAATATATGATGCATGGCGCTTTAAGCGTACGTTTACCAGTGCGTGAAAAAAACAATATATTAGAAGAAATAAGATGTGTTAGCTAGACGCAATTTTGTAGATAGTTAGTTAGTCAGATGAAAGATACGTAGTAATAACACACAAAAAGTACTGCATCGGCCGGGAATCGAACCCGGGCCGCCCGCGTGGCAGGCGAGCATTCTACCACTGAACCACCGATGCTTATGAAAACTGTTTTAAAATTAGATATATAAATTTACTATTATATTAAAATTATAATATTATAATACATTATACTTTTATTGAAAAACGTGATAAATCATAAATATCATCTTGTAAAGTATATCATGTAGCATGCTACAGATAACATTTTCCTTAGTAAATACACGTAGCTTTCTAACACATTTCTTGACTCTGCGAATGATCTTCGTATCAATTTCTAATCTGTTGCTAGGTATTGATAACTCACGTACGCAAGAGACAAAATTGAACGGACTATCATTTCACGGAACAAAGGTTTAATTAGATGACTTAATATATTCTAATTTTAATAATCTTTATGTATTACGAAATTCTTTTAAAACTACCTATCCAGTTTCACTGCTTTCTACGTTTTTAAAAGTACTTATGGGGTTACTCGGGCGGTTTTAGATATCTGGACTCGGTAGGTGGCGCAGTTGTCGAATTACGATGGTTTTTTGGAACAATATTTTTGTTCTACCTTAATATTTCTAACTCGACGTTTTTTATACACATGAGTTATTAGATCTCTGACTGCGTTTATTTCTTTATAAATGATAACACCATACATTATATTCGTGTACGTAGGTAACTCAATTGATTTATGTAGCACAGCTCGAAATACTCTCAGAGCGTAGTTTTTTTCAAAATTACTTAATACTTATATCGTTACTAGCGGGCACGGCGGACATTGTCCTGCCTTGTTAATAAAAAGAATCCTAAAATTCAACGCAGCGCCACCTACCGGGCCCAATTGTGAATATGAACCACTCTTGAATCCACTTGAATACTCACGAAAAATTTCATCAAAATCTGTGCAGCCCTTTAGGAGGAGTTCAGTCACATAGTTCAGACAGAAGAATTATATATAGAAAATATTTTTGCAAATTTGATCAAGTATTTTTTTTTTATGGGACGACTTGCCGCCCCTCGCCCTACCGCGGGTAGGCAGAGACCTTGGTTGGCTCTATATATAATTGCAAAGATCTTACCATACATGAGCCAACCCGTTTGTGGTACAGGGTTATTCAAGGTCAATATTTTAGTGACTTCTGACATCAGCTCTGAACTCACTCGTCCAGGCACGTAGTCGTCGTGCTGTACAGAGGGAAAGATGAATTATATATGTTGACTAGCTATGCCCGCGACTTCGTCAGCGTAGAATGTATTAAATATTTGTAAAATAAAACGGTGACTAATAAAATCATCTGAATGTATGAAGTCTATATACTTATCCACTTTTCTCTCGTACTTAAGTCGTGTCGTCATTAAGATTACAATAACTTTTGATAGACTGAACCGATTTTAATGAAATCAAGACTCAATGTATCTCGAAGATGTGCTTTATGATTTTAAAGTTTTATCGTGAACACAGTAATTTAGCAGTGAAACGTGTTCAAACAGACATACAGATAGACGTTTCTAAAAATGATTGAAATATATATTATTGCTGATTTTAATTTGAGAATATTTAAAATAATGAAGTATACTTGAGCCGAGTGTGGACAAATGAAGATGTCATATTTCCTTGAAAATATGAACACCTAAACAAACAACTCATATTAACAGTCAAGAATAGAAGACCGTTTCTTTTTTGGATTATAATTAGGTACGTTGAACAAACACGATACTCCTTACCTTTTCATATCGATCCATGACAACTCTACGTGTGATGACGAATAATCCGAGATCTTTGATTAATTGTTTGACGAGTGCTTGCACGTCTGTTGAACACAATATATCTATATTAATTTATAGGTACTTAATTATTAACGCCACCGCAATGCGATCGCTGCCGCGGCCGGCTCGTGCTGTCTTTGTTTTACAAGTCCTAAACGTAACTGAATCGAGACGGCCGGGACGATATCAGTCAGTCGCGGGCACAGCTAGTGAAATTTTGTTAAAAGACTAAAAAGGAATAATAAATAATAGTTTAGTAACAATTAAAAAATACGCTTTCTTGGGTAACCCATCAAAAAAGTAGAAGTTATCTTTAAATATAGAGTGTCCATGCTATAGCTAATCCAATAGTAAAAACGCGTGTGATATTTTCTAGTATAACTTAAAAATAACCTTTTTTATGTCCATTTGACTGTTTGTTAAATATAACCATGTATTATATATACCTATTTCTCCCAGTTCAGGTGAAATTAGTAATATAATCCTATCAACATCTTTGGATGAATGTGAACGCCGGCTAAGATAAAGTTTCATATGTTTCAGATGGTCCTTGGGCAAATTGATTACAAGATCTCTTACCATATCCTGAAAAACAAATATTTTAAACAAACTTTACAAGTATATTTAGCTTATATAGCATTCGCATATTTTATAATAAAAATAAGATATCTATATTTTTTTGTCTAAAGTGAAATAATCTTATATTAAAACCACGGCGAAATTTTGCACTAGTATCACATTGAGCAACTGTTTCTATTGGCATGATTTTAGTTCCCGTAATAAGCTTTATATCTCGTTAAAATTAAACATAACATGATATATTATTGTTCGATTGGCTAGTTACCAATTTCAAGTTGAAAGTTTTATATTAGGTAATCATTTTGGAACTTGTGTATTAAATGCACCGCGCTCGCAGACCGATGCCGCGGCCGGCTCGCGTTATATGTTTCTCAACTCTAACCTTTTTTTTTACGTGGAGAAATCTCTTCATAGACTTGTCAGGTCCCCGGGAAAGGACCTGAACCGAGTCTAGTCGTCTAAAAAACTCCATCACAACCTTCGCCGCACTATGGGGGTGTCTCGAGGTTGCGTTAGCAAGCTCCGGCTAGACCCCCGGCGGCAGGTGCTTCCCACGCCGTACCCGGCTGAGGCAGTCCGGTCGCAAGGCTGCCTCCCAGCCCGCCGAACCCGAGCAAGGGTTTGGTTAGGTTAGGTTAGACTTGCGAAAAATATAACATGAGCCGACCGAGTCGAACGGCAGCGGTCGACGTGCGAGGTGCATTTAGTACACATGTACCATCATTTTTACTAGGGAAACCATTATATTCAACAAAGTACCCATTGTTTGCTCATCCTTCACCACTAGAGGACAATAACACAAATGACAGCTTGTAAAATAAAAAAGAATATTAGTAAAGTTGTTTGCGGTGTGTCTCCGTTTTGTTTTGCCACTTTCATTTATCAATTGTTGTCTCAATATTCGCACCTTTTATAGATAATTTACCTTAAATAGTTTATAAATTCTATATTTCTCGAGGTATGGTATATACATTTCTGGCATTTCCAAAGGCCTTTTTGTTGCATCTGTTTCGGTCATAATTAAATTACAATCTTTTCTCTTTCCTTTGATAAAAAATTGGAAACTGAAACAGTTTGTCAAATTATTTATTTTAAAACTGCCGGTATAAAAGTACATTTGTGTTAAACCAAAAAGTATAATATATAATTTTGACGTTAGTTTCCTTTGCGTCACGTTTTAATAAAGGAAAGAACAGCTGATTGTCAACGTCATATTTTCGTTTTAGGTTATGTTTCGATAATAAGTTTTCTGACTAATGATCTTCGATCAACAATAATCGAAGCTAATGATAGACGCAATGTACCGGTTTCTTTTGGTTTGATTATGAATATCATCTCGGGGGTCAGATGTCATCGTTATTTATTGATAAGCGACGAATACTACAAAGGGTGACGGAATCCACCATAGCCGTCAGCATGGCGAGCATGCCTCGTTCGAGGGAAGGTCACGATTTTTCGCCATCATTATTATTTATTGCAATTTAAAATTATACGTAGTTCGAGATCGCGCAGTCGACGTTCGGCAGGCTAATGCGTAGCGTCAGCCTGCGTCGTAGTTATTTAGTTAATAATTTATTTATTAGAATGTGTTCCGTGAAGTCTAATTATGAGGTGTGTAGATGTTCAAATTTATATTGATACATCGGATATTTTGATTTTTACAATGTTTTATAACATACTTTTCATTGATTCAGGACGCTGTACGTAAATTAAACGAACTACAGTCAAACAAGTCTACGATAGATCAAATAAGGAAAGATATAAAAACTGGTAAAGTAAGTGTAAGTTACTTATTAATTTTGAAATTCATAAACTGTAACATGATTTTATTACAATATCTGATTAAAGCTATATTTTCTTATACTAGTAAACATATAAAATGAGTGGTGTAGTAAGTATAATTTGATATTATTTGAGACAATAATATCTACATATTAACATTTGTAAAAAGTATATTGTAAACTATAATGAGAACAGCTTGAGAAACAACATGTAGCTTGTCTAGTATAGTCACTTATATCACCGATTTATAGATAAAATGAGATCAATGAGTAAATTAAGACAATTTGACAATATTGTTAATAGTTAAATACATTGTAATTCTATAACATCAAGTGAAATCACTTATCATTAAAGCTTATTGTAAATAAAAATGCAAAACGAATTGGAAAACATGACATCCTGGGACCTGTACTACAGCAAAACCTTAAAAGCTTATGATATATTCTAGACTGCTAATGCAGTGGCACACATAGACATTGAGCATATCTTATTATTGTATAAATTTATTTTAGGAAACTAATATATACATAAACTTGTTTTGTTCATTGTCATACAGTTTAAAATATATGTGATTTGATTTAAAATATCATGTAACATAACATATTATAAAACAAAGTCCTCTGCCACATTTGTCTGTCTGTCTGTTTGCGATAAACTCAAAAAACTATTGAAAGTATTTTCATGTATTTACACTAGTATATAGTGATACATGAGAAAGGTTTAGATATATAATTTGTCATGGTTTTTCAAGTGAAAATTTTTTTAGGCACATCATGCGGTATCTTTTTGGCAGGAGATGCATTTATAATTTTGCATCAGACATGCTAGTATTAGATATAAATACATAAGCATTTTAGTAAAACTTAACATTTTAAATATTATTGTGTTTTTATTATTTATTTTTTTATATATAATGTTTTTGCAAAGCACATTAATGACATTTTAAAAACTAGTAGTATATGATTAATATTTGTTAGTTCTTAATATATGGATATTCTCAAAATACGGACTTTTTACCAATTTAAATATGAAATCTTCAAATGTAATATATCTTTACTTACTTACATATGTTATATATTTTTAAATAAAGATAAGACTTTTAAATAGGAAGATAAAATGAATGCAAAAAATGACCATGACTTCTAATGTATTAGTCAATAAGATAGGTACAAATGAGCAAGGTCACAGTAGCAAAGTATTAGGTAATAATAAAAACAAGGTCAATAGATAATAGTCTATACCTAGCTCATAAGGCAAAAGTTATATTTACCAGTCCAAATATTAGGTAGTTATAAATCATTTTTTTCTTTTATTTGTAACACTATTTACATAATATCTGAAATATATATATTATATGCTAATTCAATTCATAAAGTTTAGTATAGTTGCCACAGATATTTGTTTAAAACAAATATCAATGAATAATTTTAAAACATAATATAGCTCTGTTTGATCCACTCTCAACACACTTAAATACATTGCCATATAGTGCAAAAAATACCTCCACCTTATCTGATAGAACTACATTACGACACACATAATCATATTATTGCCGGAACTACACTTATAGTTTTAAAAGGAATAAAGTAAGGATGAAATCATGACTACTATTAACCACAGCCTAAAAATGTCCTTATAATGATTATAAAATTGTTTGTTTCCAGAGATGCACAAATTTAGAAGACATGGAGAGATATCTGTTAAGAACAGGTATTACTCTTACAAAGTTAGATGAATTATCTGTGATACATGTAGCAGGGACCAAAGGAAAGGTATGTATACTAAATGAGCACTGTCCTCCTACTAAGGAATATAATATACTAATATTATCTGTATTATTGTTTCAAAAAGTAATAATCTTGCCATGTTATATTTGCTAACTTTATAAAAGGGAAGTTTGAATTTAAATTGCTTCCAAAGGCAACATTTTAAAATTCTACAATAAATTGTTGTGGTCAAAATACCTGATTATTTATGTATTTATTCATATAGAAGGTAAATACAACTGTCAAAAAGAGGCCAATAAAACTGGTAACTGGTACCATGTTGTAAGGGGCGCGGGTGCGTGGGTGGTACATCCTATGTACCTCCCGAATCGGCAGATTTTTCTCCTTAAGGGAGGCGTTGACGTCGTCGACTGAGATCTCAGCCGGGACGCGACGAAGTACTACGCGAAGGAGTCGTTCCTCCTCTATGGAGCCGCCACGAAAAACTCATACCCCGTCGCAGTGTCATAACAGCCAAAGTTATGGCCACTCGGCGAGGAATTGCCATCTCCGCCCCAGGTGCGTTAAGTGCCTAGGGGATCATGCCACTAAGGAGTGCGTGCGCACTCCCGACACCCCAGAACCTCCCAGCTGCGTGTTGTGCGGTAACGCGGGCCACCCCGCGAACTATCGCGGCTGTCCCCGCGCACCGCGCACACAACGCCCTCGCCAGGCGCGACAGGCGCCTAGGGCGCCTGTGCGCGCCGCCCGCCCTCCGCCTCCGCCTCTCATGTCCGTGGAGGCCTTCCCTGGCCTGCCGGGTGCCTCTCGCGCCCCGGCAGCGCCCGCGTCCACTCCGCGCGCGCCACCCTCTGTGCCGCGCGCACCACAACCCGGGCGGGCCCCTCTGGCCCCCTGGGCTCCCCGGCCTCAGGCTCCTAAGCCTCAGGCTCCTATCCCGCAGGCACGGCCGACACGCGCCGCGCCCGCCTTCTCTATGGGGCTCACCGGAGAGAGCTGGCTTTTCCAGCTATTCCGGGAGCACGATCTACAAGAAGTTTTAAACTTCAACGCGGCCCTCCAGGCCGAGGAGGATTTGGGCAAGCTCAACGTGCTCGCGCAATACCCGAGTATTGCTGCGAGTTTACACCGTATCGTTCGTTCCCAGAATTTAAACTCAATTAATTAAAATTCACGGCTATGAATAGGATAAAACCGCGCGGTCTATCTCTTTCGTTTTTTAACGCGAGATCTCTTAGGACACAGCGCGATTTAGTAGCTGCCTTTTTACGCGATAGACAGATTGACGTTCTCCTCGTCCAGGAGACGCTTTTAAAACCGAAAATGCGCAATCCCAGAATCGCGAACTACAACATAGTTAGAAATGACCGTGTCACCCGCGGGGGCGGCACCTTAATTTACTATAGGCGTTCGTTATATTGCATGCCGATAGATCCGCCCGTTCTAACCAATATGGAAGTATCAGTATGTACGTTAGGTATGACCGGTCATCCGTCCATTGTATTAGTGTCCGCGTACCTCTCGCCGAACAAAGAGTTGTTACAAACAGATTTACGAGCGCTGCTCAACTTAGGAGATTCAGTTATTATAGCGGGGGACCTCAACTGCGGGAACGTTATCTGGAATAGTCCGAGAACCTCTCGTAACGGGAGGATACTCGACAAACTAGGTAGGGTCCTCGCATTTGACGTCATAGCCCCTCCGGAACCCACACACTATCAAGACAACTGTCGCCCGTCAGTCTTAGACATAGCTCTTTTAAAAAATATCACGCTTCGGGTACGACTCATACAAGTCGTACACGAACTTGATTCAGATCACCGCCCGGTCGTATTACAGTTAGGTTTCAATTCAGATTTCACCCCTCCGTCGGTCAGGGTGGCTGATTATGTTAGTTTAGCTCGTTATTTTAAAGAAAATCCATCGTCTGACATTTTAGACGGGATCCCAGACGTGTTGACGTCTAGAGCCGACGCGGATTCGGCTATCGATTCCCTGGTCGACTATCTTCAGACCGCCGTCAGAGAGACCTCGAAAGAGGTACAAGCGGCGAACGATCGCCGCTTTATACTCCCTGACGACGTGAAAGCGTTGATCACGGAAAAGAACGCCGCGACTCGAGCTCACGACGCTTACCCGTCTGTAGAGAACCGCGATCGATTACGCTCACTACGTAAATTAGTTAAAACTCGTATCTCTGAGATTCGGGGCGACAGGTGGGACAGGCTTCTGGAGGATCTCCGGCCGTCTCACCTGTCGTACTGGAGACTCACGCGCACTTTAAAATCAGATCTCGCCACTCCGATGCCTCCTCTCGACAGAGGCCCCGGGTTGCCTCCCGCGTTCGATAGTATAGATAAAGCAGAATGTCTAGCCGCGAGTTTAGAGAAACAGTGTTCGCCAAACACTGATAATACTGATGCTGTCCATATCGGATCGATCGAGTCGTCGGTAGAGCATGCACTCGCATCTCCACCCGCGGATACCCTAACCTCGATAACTTTTGACGAAGTTTCAGCCGCCATAAAGCGTCTCAAGCTTAGAAAGTCCCCAGGTCCCGATGGAATCAGGAACGAGGTGCTGAGACTCCTTCCTGACCACATCATAGCTCTATTGGTCTGCATCTTCAATGCGGCCATGTCCCAGGGCCACTTTCCAGCCGCCTGGAAGAAGGCCGTAGTGATAGGCATACACAAGCCCGGCAAAAAAGCTACGCTTCCCGATAGCTATCGCCCGATCAGCCTGTTAGATACATTAGGTAAATTATACGAGCGGCTCCTTCTGAACCGTCTCCAGGTCTCGATTACAGATTTAAAATTAATACCACCTGAGCAGTTCGGATTTCGTGCCGAACACTCTTGCACGAATCAAGTACACCGCCTCACGGAGTACATTTTCTCTAATTTTAATGCCGACCCGAAACGTAAACCGAAACGCACAATTGCAGTTTTTTTCGATGTCGCCAAAGCCTTCGATAAGGTCTGGCATGGAGGGCTCATCCATAAATTATGTAAATATCACGTACCCGATAAGTTAATACATATTATCCACGATTTTCTCACTGATAGGACTTTCCGCTTTAGAGTGGATGGGGAACTATCCCTGCCCCACCCGATACGCTCAGGTGTGCCACAGGGCTCCATACTCGCGCCCTCGCTTTTCAATCTGTTCATCAGTGACCTACCTCGGTCTAAACGGGTCGAGGTAGGTTGCTATGCTGACGATACCGTTATTTACACTTCCAGCTTGCGGTCGGACTTTCTTAGGAAGCGCATCGAAAAGGCCGTTTGCACACTCGGTGAATGGTTTCGTCGATGGCGCATAGAAGTTAATCCTGATAAGAGCGCCGCGATACTCTTCGATCCTTTACGACGTAATAATAACCTCGAGCCCATCAGGCTATACGGAACCGATATACCTTGGGCCGACGAGGTCAAATATCTCGGTGTTACATTAGATAAACATTTAAATTTCGAGTCACATATAGATAGAGTACGAAACAAAGCCGCTATGGTTTTGGGTCGCCTCCATCCGTTGCTTTGTCATAGGAGTAAGATGTCCCTCAGACACAAGCTCACTTTGTATAAGACGTGTATCCGTCCCGTGATGACATATAGCAGTCCCGTTTTTGCGCATATGTCGAAAGATAATTTTCATAAGTTGCAGGTTCTTCAAAACCGCGTTTTACGTAAAGTGACCGGTGCCCCGTGGTACGTCCGGAGAGTTGATCTACATAGGGACCTAGAGATGCCTTCTATCTGGGCGTACGTAAAATCACTTACGATTAGTTATTTTGAAAAAGCCGCGAATCATCCCAGTCCGTTAGTGGTATCCGCCGTAAAATACGAACCCGTACCAAACGCTGCGCGTAGTAAAAGACGTCCGCGACATATTTTTACCGACCCTCCCGATGAAATAACGGCAGTGAGGCAGTGAACGATCAGTATCAGCCTGTCTCTCTAAACAAAGCGTGCTCACGCCCACGCCCGCGTAACCATCCGCCGTGGTCTGGGGGTAAATTTCGCTCCCGCACACTAGACTACCAGACTAGGCCCCCCTCGGCAGCAGCTCAAGCCTAGGTCCGTTCCCTCGGCGTGGAGCCCTTGAGTACGCTGCTCGCGCGATACAGTGACACAAAATCTTACATCACTGCGACAACATTACACATATCACCTCATCACCGCCACACACGTGCACGCTTACACATAATAAGGTGGAAGGGTTTTATTTTTTCCCTTATCAAACTGAAATAGTTTAGAATATTATCCGATACGAAATATATATAAGGGCTGTTGAGGTATGTATGCTTGGTACACATATATGTTTCAACAACTCATATATGTATGAATAGTTAGCTTAGCTTAGGTTAGCTCAGATAGGTCGCGAATCGCTTGTATCAGGCAACAGCCAAAGCCGAGGTGTGCCGCGCACCCTTGAGCTAGTTGTCAAAGTAAAATCGGCTGAGTGCCTTAAGCGCTCGCCTTAGTAGTCCGGTGAAGCTGTTAAGACCTTGCTTGGTCAATAGGGTAGTCAGTTCGAAAAAAAAAAAAAAACTGGTAACTGGTAACCCATATATAAGTTACACTACTACTTTTATTATAAGATAGAAGTTCAGAAAAATTTGGTAGGATAAAGGAGAAAGTGAGAATAAATAAAGGAGTCAAAGTATAAAAATTCAAACTACATCTAAACTATTTCATATAATACGAAATATATTTAATAATATATAAAATATTTATACAAAATAATGCAGGACTTATTTCAAGGGTTCAACAAGCGCAATGTGTGAATCCATACTCCGACATCATGGGTTTCGTACTGGATTTTTCTCGTCTCCACACTTAGTAGCGGTTCGAGAGAGGATACGACTTGACGGTAGAATAGTATCAGAAGAAAAGTTTGCTCAATATTTTCATGAAGTCTACAATAAACTGTATGAGACAAAGGTAAGATTATCTACAATAGTAGATATATGGTCTCAAACTAAAATCAATTTTATGTAGATGAGAAACTGTTATAAACAGCAACAGAAATTTTACAAACAGCCAATTATTACTAAGTCGATTTCTTAACACAGAATTTTTTTTTATTAATGACAATGTATGATGCAATGCCCTGCTAAGACTTTAAAGGAATACATTTTTTAATAAAATTGGTATGTGATCCAAGGGTACTTTTTTAATGGGGGCAATGTGGGGAAATCTTCGCAGACACGCCGGTCTCCTCATACTCCTGAGACAGAGAGTAGGTGTTGTGAGACTACTCCCCATATTATATTAAATTATATATATTAAATCCCCATGGTGTACCTGCCGCGCTTTTAGCAGGGTGGAATGGTATCAATCTATCGTCTTGTCGCCCTAGAGGTCAGCCCTGCTAGAGGTGCTACAAGGCTCTGCCCTAATAGGGAGGCAAACTGAGTACAAACCAGCTGCCTCCCCTTATCGGCCGAACCAGTGCAATGTCTCCTGGTCCATCCCCTCCTGCTCGGTAACGGCGGTGGAAGAGGGCAGACAGTCCGCAATATCCTTGTGCCAGTCCTACGTTGACAGATAGGACTGCTGTGAGGGTCTTCCTCGTAGGCCCTCTCCGCCGCTTCCTTCCGCGATATGACCTCTTCGCAGAAATAGACCATCGCATCCCGCGCTGTTTTCACAAGTGATTCCCCACCACCGTAGCCAGAAGGCAATGATGAGACTCCTATACAAAACAGACACCTACATTTTAAGTGTGATTAAGGACACTGTTCTAGGAAAGTACCCCTTTGGCGACCCCTATGTACTTGTCAGCTATTTTCCAATGGCGGAAATATGAAAATATGACATTATGAAAATATGCTCGCATTAATAACGTTGATTTATTCTAATAGGAGTGCTTTATTTTTATCTGAACAGAGGGTTGCCAATTTGTAAAACTTGAAAGTACCTGACCAGAGGATTATATAAACTGTTGTTTAAAACACGCTAAAATATATTAGGACCTTCTCAAAACTGAAACTAATATTGTTCAGTAATTAGTATTTATTTTATTTTTTTACTTTGGAAATATATAATATGTATATCATATTTATATATACTGTTGGAAAATGCGGTAGCAGTGTATGTAGGGTTAAAAATACAAATATAGAAAGTGTATTATGATTTAAAATTCTTAATCTTTTTGTTCAGGATCAAGATAATGACATGCCAAAGTACTTCTCGTTCTTAACTGTACTGGCTTTTAATGTATTCCTCCAGGAGAAAGTTGACATTGCCATTGTGGAAGTGGGTATAGGAGGAATTGTCGATTACACTAATATCTTGAGGTACTTATAATAAAAGTTTCTATAATTCCTATTAATAATCAATTTCATTATGAACACTAAGTTTTTTTACCACTAGGTGATGGTATTATGTACACATTCCTAAACTTCAAAATGTGTGTCCTAAATATATTTTAGGACGTTGATTTTTATCAATGTCAAAGCCTTTTTTTTAAATACTTTATTGGATTTAGTGTTTGACCACACTTTCACCTGATGTTGAATAACGATATGGTCTAAGCTGGTAAACACGCTAAATCCTGTGTGAGCTGGCTCTCGAGTGCAGCTACCAGAACACACCAACATGTGCTTGATGTCAGATTTTTAACTTGAGATTGATAGTTAGCCTGGCGGACTTTGAAAAAGCCCTACTACCCCTATGCTACGGTTTCATCACGATATCTTCCTTCACCGAAACAACCTCACCTCACCAGAACGAAAGAAGAAAGTTGCTAGGATTCGAACCTACGTTCATCGAACGGGCTATCAATTAAGCCATTATTGTTTCACATGGAATTAGTGCAATAATAATATATAAATAATTAGCAAATTAGTATTAAATTAAAGTGTATATAAAGATCAAAAAAATAGGTTATTATGAAGATCTTCTTCCTCTTAAGAAGAAGAAGAGGAAGCTCAAATTGACAGATTGGGAGGCTTAAAAGAAGAAGAAGAAGATGATGATAAAGCTCAAATTAATATTTACTCTGGTCATAAATTAAGTTGAAAAATAAATTAATAATTTCCAAATATTATTATTTAAAAACAACAAAGATTATAATTTTTTCTCTTATGCTTTAATAAGACAGCCTATTATAATCTGTTTTATGAGTGGCGGTCATAGATGAAATGGGTTTTCTGCATTTCAGAAAAGTGCCCATAGTGGGAATAACTGCATTAGGATTAGATCACACAATGATTCTTGGCAACACTCTGCCTCAAATAGCTGCAGCTAAGGCAGGAATCATGAAACCAGGTTGTGAAGCGTACACTGTGCATCAACCCCCTGATGCTATGAAAGTGTTAAGGAATTATGCTGATAATATTCAGGTAAATTCTACTTGGTGTTTGTTTACTATTTACACACTAAGCTTAGAGATTAATTCACAAGTGCTGAACACTCTAGAACCCATTCACATGCACGGCGACATATATTACATTTAATGATGAAAGTTAATCAGTTTAATAAAAAATCCTTACCTGTTCATTAGTGTTTTATGTTTAAAATCTACCAGGAATAAACGTATATTAACCTACTTCGCATTTTAAAATAAATTATCTTAAAAGAAACAATTTAAGTTAGAAATGTTAGTAATTTCACAATAATTAAATTAATTTAAAGGTGATGGAAATTGAAAACATTTTTCATAGTTGTATGTTTATTTCAGTGTCCGCTAACTGTAGTACCAAATTACATCACAAATACATTTCCTGAAATAAAGGAACATTTGCCAGTAAACTTAGAAGCATATCAGACAAATGCATCTCTTGCCATACAACTAGCGCACTCTTGGATGCGTGTAAAAAAACAGGGATCATATAAAAATGGATATAAATTACATAACGGTGTGAAAAACGGAACGAATGGTGCTGTGATAAAAGAGATGTTGAAACTGCCTCAGGAAACTTTAGAAGGTTTAAAGTCTTGCAAGTGGCCAGGGAGATATCAAGTGGTGGACGCAGGACATGCAATATTTTATTTAGATGGAGCGCATACTAAAGAATCTGTGGAGATATGTACTCAATGGTTTAAAGATAGTAATCGGTGAGTATACATTTTTTTATTTTATAAATCTGGAAACATGTTTCTCCAAATGGTTGTTAAATTGGATTTTTGGAAGCAGTTAAGGTTGATTGCCTTAATGTACTAGTTGTGTAACATGCTTAATAGAAAACCAATATAAAATAAGAATTTCTATAAGTTATATTAATAAGACATGATGGAAGATTCATTTTGTTAAACGATGTAAAGTCAACATGCTTTAGGCATCGCAAGGGTGCCTAAATACTTACGCAGGCTGGACAGGTGGCGAAAGATAGTTTATGGGTGGTTTTCTTTGTTGTTGTTGGATTTATTTATTGACTAGGCTTGTTTTTTTTTTGATTTCGTACTTACCTTTGCACCTGATTTCGCTTGCTTTTGACTCGGACGTGGATTCTTTTTACTTTGACCTCGCTTTGTTTTTGGATTGTTGTTTTCTTGCACTTTGACGGACTTGGCACGTTGTTGGGACTGCGCTCGCTCGCCTCTTGGTTTACTGGGTGACCCTAGGGTCTCCAGTGAACCATGAGCGCAAAAAGAGTGACCAAGAAGCGCGTCAGCGTGACGGAAAGAATATTTGACTCCGACACGGAAGTGGAGAAGCGGGAGGCTCCTAAAGTGAGCACGAACCGCAGGGGGACTGCTAGGAACCTCGGGAGTGGACGTGGGGTCTTGGGGGAGGCCGACGGGTCTTTTGACCGGGCCTTGGCTGGTGTGGTAAAAAGGGCGAGTTCAGCCGCCGGCTCTGTTACCGGCTCGGCTGTTAGTTCTGCGGCTGGATCTAAGGCCAACTCGAAGGCCGGGTCGGCGGCTAACTCGGACGCAGAGCTAGAGCTTCCTAGGGGTATCCTGGATGTGTATGCCCTGGACGCTCAGAGGCTCCAAGCTCTCGCTGGATCAAAGATCGCTAGCATCTTTGAGACAGTGAAGAAGTCGAACAACCTGTCAGGCCCTTGCATTAAGGTCTTGAAAGACGCCGCTAGGACCCTGCAGGATGTTGTGGAGGCCCTTTCCGAGCGCACGGAGGGGGAAGAGACGAGGAAGCTCCAAAGGGAGACAAAAAACCCCCGCCGTCAGGTGGAGGATTTAAAAGCGGAAATTAAGGCATGGAAGCAGGAGGCAAATGCCAAGAAGCAGATGCCTCCACCTCCTCCTCCCATGCCGGCACCGGCAGAGCCTGTATGGGAGCAGACTCTTGCCGATGCGGTGTCCCGCATTGAAAGATCTCTCCAGACGTCGTTCAGCAACATGCTGAATGCACGTCTGGAGAGCTTGGAGGGTCGCCTCCCTCCAGAGGCGCCCATGCGCCCGCCGCTGGCGGCAGATAGAAAGAAGGGTGGAGCGGCCAGCGCGGCAAAGACTGCGCTGGTTGCGAAGGTGCCTTTGCCCCCTGTGGTTGCCCCATTGGGCATTAACTGGGCCCAATTACCGGTCCCGACAGCGGTGGCAACAGATGGCTCGGCATGGTCCACGGTTGTGGGCCGCAAGAAAAAGGCGGCAAGGGCCCAGGCATCGGTGCCAAAGGCCCAAATGACGGCTCTCAAGGCCTCGCCTGCGGGGCAGAAGCTGCCACCGGCTCCCCGATCGGCTGCGGTGGTTGTCACCCTGCAGCCTGAAGCAGCTGCCAAGGGTGTGGGCTACTACGAGATCCTAACAAAGGCACGCAAGTCGGTGCCTTTAAAGGACATTGGCATCGAGCTCGTGAAGGTGCGCCAGACGGCAACGGGAGCCAGAATAATAGAGCTGCCTGGCTCCCAGGACAGCGGTAATGCCGTCAAGCTTGCGGAGGAGCTAAAGGTGGCCTTGGCTGACATGGCCACGGTCGCGGTACCCACCAAGAAAGCGGACATCCGAATCGTCGGCCTCGACGATTCGGTGTCACGCGATGAGGTCCTGGCGGTCGTGGCTGCCAAGACTAAGTGCGAGGTGAACCTCATAAAGGCTGGGGAGATCAAGCCTAACTGGGGGGGGTTGGGGGCCATCCATTTGACCCTCCCCGCGGCGGCGGCTAGAGAGCTTGTCCAGGTAGACAAGCTCCTTATTGGCTGGAGCGTAGTGCGGGTGCAGCTGCTGGACGAGAAGCCCATGCGCTGCTTTAAGTGCATGGGCATGGGGCATACCCGCCCCATGTGCCCCTCCTCGTCCAGCAGAGGCGATGGGTGCTACCGCTGCGGCGCTGCGGGCCACAAAGCGGCTGACTGCAAAGTGGAGGTGGCTCGCTGCGCCGTATGCGCGGATGCTGGGAGGCCATCAGGGCACGTCATGGGGAGCCGTAACTGTAGGCCCCCCAAAGCTAAAGGTAGGCCCTTCCCGGTAGTGGGAGCAGGTCCCGTGGTAGCAGCCGTCAGGCAGGAGGAAGTTGCAATGGACCAGTGATGGCGCACACCAATTGCAACTTCCTCCAGACGAACCTGAACCACTCCGCCGCTGCACAAGATCTCTTTGTGCAGTCAGTGGCGGAGTGGGGCATCGGGCTCGCGGTCGCTGCGGAGCCTTATTACGTTCCCTCCCAGCCGCAATGGGCTGGGGATCGCGATGGCTCCGTGGTGATCATGGCTGGTTCAGGTTCGTCCCTGGTGGTTAGGGAGCGGAGCGCAGGTTTCGTGGCAGCCGTCTGGGGAGAGTACGCCATTGTGGGGGCATACTTCTCCCCTAACAGACCCCTGCGGGAGTTCGATGCTTATCTCGACTCCTTGCAGGGGGCGGTAAGGCGGTTGTCGCCGCTCCCTGTGGTCGTCCTGGGCGACTTCAACGCCAAGTCCAGGACTTGGGGAGCGGCAGCCACGGACCTGCGGGGCATGGCTGTTGAGGAGTGGGCAGCCGAATTGGGGCTGTCCTTCCTCACGAACCTGAACCACTCCGCCGCTGCACAAGATCTCTTTGTGCAGTCAGTGGCGGAGTGGGGCATCGGGCTCGCGGTCGCTGCGGAGCCTTATTACGTTCCCTCCCAGCCGCAATGGGCTGGGGATCGCGATGGCTCCGTGGTGATCATGGCTGGTTCAGGTTCGTCCCTGGTGGTTAGGGAGCGGAGCGCAGGTTTCGTGGCAGCCGTCTGGGGAGAGTACGCCATTGTGGGGGCATACTTCTCCCCTAACAGACCCCTGCGGGAGTTCGATGCTTATCTCGACTCCTTGCAGGGGGCGGTAAGGCGGTTGTCGCCGCTCCCTGTGGTCGTCCTGGGCGACTTAAACGCCAAGTCCAGGACCTGGGGAGCGGCAGCCACGGACCTGCGGGGCATGGCTGTTGAGGAGTGGGCAGCCGAATTGGGGCTGTCCCTCCTCAACCAGGGGAACGCCCACACGTGTGTGCGACATAACGGTGGGTCGGTGGTAGACGTCACTTTCGCCACCCCGTCTGTCGCACACCGTGTCCGGGGGTGGAGGGTGCTTGTACTGGTACCCGCAACAAGGGAATTGTTGGGCGGTGAGCCGCCTCAACCGAGAATTAGCGGAAGAGGCGGCCATCGTCCAGGCCTGGGCCATGCCCCCTCCCACAAGGGAAGACGTCGACGCGTCTGCAGCCCGCCTCCGTGGTGCCCTCACGGAGGTTTGCGACGCGTCGATGCCGCGGAGCGTGCACCGCCCAACAAACAAGAGGGCGGTGTACTGGTGGTCGCCGGAGCTCGCAGAGCTCCGCGCAGCTTGCTCCGCGGCCCGGCGGCTGTTCGGGCGCAGTCGCCGACGGCGGCACCGTGACCCTGAGGCGGAGGCCCGGCTGTATGGTAGCTACAGGGAGTGTAGGAAAACCCTACAGGCTGCCATCAGCCGGGCAAAAGAAGCTGCATGGGAGGAGCTACTCCAAACGGTGGAGGGGGATCCTTGGGGGCGCCCATACCGGATCGTGCGATCGCCTTGGTAGTCCGGTGAAGCTGTTAAGACCTTGATAGGTCAATAGCGTAGTCAGGAAAAAAAAAATTCGTTATAACCCCCTTTAGCTTTTTTATAGTTATTCTCAGTAATTCTCAATCTCTAATGAAGCTACTATCATTACATAGTATAAAACAAAGTCCTCTACCGCGTCTGTCTGTCTGTCTGTTCGCGATAAACTCAAAAACTACTGAACGGATCTTCATGAAGTTTTCACCAGTGTATAAAGTTATTCATGAGGAACGTTTTAGTATATAATTTGTCAAGGATTGTTTTATAATCAGGGCGGGACAACGTCTGCCAGGCCCGCTAGTATGCTATAAAACAAAGTCCTCCGGATAAACTCAAAAACCCAACAGATTTTCATGCCGTTTTCGCGAGTAGATAAAGTGGTTCTTGAGGAAGGTTTAAGTGTATAATTTGTACGGGTTTTTTTATTATCAGGGCATGATAACGTACGTCGAGCCCCCTGTTACATTACAAAATGCAACGGCACTCTGTCAATCTATCAGTTTGCAAATGTGCCTATAATTTGAAAAACACTAAAGATATTTATATAATTATTTTTACGGCCTGTTTTGGTACATATAGTCCGAGCCCCGCAAAATGGGGCCCGAACCGCCAGCGCCCGTCCAGGGTGAGTCCCAGATATTTCATCCGGGTTCCCACCCTGATCCGGGCGCCCTCCACCACTATGTGGGCCCCAGGTGGTGGCCCTCGAAACCTTACAGGCTGCCATCAGCCGGGCAAAAGAAGCTGCATGGGAGGAGCTACTTCAAACGGTGGAGGGGGATCTTTGGGGGCGCCCATACCGGATCGTGCGAAAGAAGTTGCGATCTTGGGCGCCCCCGGTGACGGAAACCCTTCGGCCGGAACCGCCGCAGCCAGAATGCGGCGCTGCCCCTCCCACGCAGCACACTCGGACGACGGAGCGACGGTTGAGGAGACGCCCAACAGCCCTCCCCATCTCCTCCTCCGTTATTAGTGGGGGAGGAACGTCAAGCACCTCCTCGACTACCGCTCGAGGCGGAGGCATGAGAGGAGCTGATAGCAGCGGAGGGTCGGGGAATAATTCTCCTTCTGCGAGGAGGTCATCTCGCAGAAGGAGGCGGCGGAGAGGGCCCGCGAGGTAGACCCTCTAAGTGGCCCTCTCCGCCAACGGAGGACCGGCGGGAGGAGGTGGCGCTTTGCCCAACTCCTCCCGCCACCGTAGCCGGACCTGAGGGGATGGGCCGGGGGGCCCATCTCCTCATTGCACAGGTTCGGCGGACGAGGGGGGGCAGCCGGTGTGTACCCGGTTGCCTCTCTATAGGTAGGAGCCCGGCGGTCACCTTCCGCCGGGTGGACCGTTGGGGCGGCTCTTCAAGGTTGATTAGCTCGAACGATCCCTTGCCGCCCCCACAAAACGGTCGGACGGTACACCGTGGGGTTTTAGTCCGTGCGAGTCGGACATAACCCAACCTCTCCCCCGGGGGGGGGGGCGTATCCATAAAGGATTTCCCAACGTATAAAAAAAAAAAAGGCATCGCAAGGGTGTTAAGCTCCAAAATGTTTATGATGTTATTATTCTATTTCTCACATCTATCTCGGTTTCTAGCATAATCCTTGCCCTTCTTTAGTTAAATACATATTTCTATCTTTTGGCTCCTGAAGTTCCTCAATGCGGTTTGCGATGAGAGTTGACCGATAGAAATCGTCATGTAAGGAAAAAGTGTTATGCCCTTTCCATGCAACTTATTTTCTCTCTCTGTATCTTTATTCTATATACAAGTGTGTTTGTAGGAGCAGTGGATAATCGTGCGCTACCGATTGTATAACTTCGATACTATGCGTGAAAGTTTCATTAAAATATTTTTTTTATAATTTGCAATTCACTATTATATATCGAACTATTTCGTGAAATATTAAATTAAACTTGATAGGGTTACTTATTTTACGTAAAGGAACTTCGTGTCGGACAAGGTTTCCTCTGAACACATATATTTAATTTTTGTCATCAGGGATGTTACTCTAAAACTTCAAAATAAAATTTCACCATCATAGCGTCAAAAAAAAAAATGAAATAAAAATCTTTGTTTGCAGGTTGCAGAATAAAATATTGATATTCAGCGCGACTGGTGATCGCGACGCTGAAATACTTCTCAAACCGCTAACGAGTATACCATTCAAAACAGTCTACTTCGTCATTCCGACAGCGTTCAAAGATTTGAACCAGAAAAACGACAACTATTCATTAGTCGAACAAGACGAACTCATATCGAGGTGTAAAAGGCACGCGCAAATATGGAAAGAGGGTGACACTGAATCTGATGTGATTGTGTTTGAATGCGTTTCAGATGCACTAATCAGTATAGAAACGAGTTGTGAATCTTGCACAAAATCGTCGATTTTGATTACAGGGTCATTGCATTTAGTCGGAGCGGCACTCTCTATTTTAGATCCAAGTTTAACTCGAAGTTAACAAATGAATAAATTATTTATATTATCTATTTTTGTGTTTGTTTACACTGCTGACAAATTCTGCTTTAGAAAACCAATCCCTCTCAAAAATTTATATTTATAATTTTTTATTTATGTTACTGGAAAGAAAACAAGATTTCTTGTGCTACGTTCTTTTAATTAAAAATAGATGTATCGAAATAATGAAGTTACATAACGATGAAGTTTCGTATATCCTTATCGATATATCATAGTAAACCCCTAAAACCTGACTAACAAGGTTAAACTGCAATGTACTATTATATTTAGAACTCTCAAAAAAGTTTAAAGTATCATTGTCAGGTTTACATTTAGTCAGGTTTTAGGGGTTTACTATGATATATCGATAAGGATATACGAAACTTCATCGTTATGTAACTTCATTATTTCGATACATCTATTTTTAATTAAAAGAACGTAGCACAAGAAATCTTGTTTTCTTTCCAGTAACATAAATAAAAAATTATAAATATAAATTTTTGAGAGGGATTGGTTTTCTAAAGCAGAATTTGTCAGCAGTGTAAACAAACACAAAAATAGATAATATAAATAATTTATTCATTTGTTAACTTCGAGTTAAACTTGGATCTAAAATAGAGAGTGCCGCTCCGACTAAATGCAATGACCCTGTAATCAAAATCGACGATTTTGTGCAAGATTCACAACTCGTTTCTATACTGATTAGTGCATCTGAAACGCATTCAAACACAATCACATCAGATTCAGTGTCACCCTCTTTCCATATTTGCGCGTGCCTTTTACACCTCGATATGAGTTCGTCTTGTTCGACTAATGAATAGTTGTCGTTTTTCTGGTTCAAATCTTTGAACGCTGTCGGAATGACGAAGTAGACTGTTTTGAATGGTATACTCGTTAGCGGTTTGAGAAGTATTTCAGCGTCGCGATCACCAGTCGCGCTGAATATCAATATTTTATTCTGCAACCTGCAAACAAAGATTTTTATTTCATTTTTTTTTTTGACGCTATGATGGTGAAATTTTATTTTGAAGTTTTAGAGTAACATCCCTGATGACAAAAATTAAATATATGTGTTCAGAGGAAACCTTGTCCGACACGAAGTTCCTTTACGTAAAATAAGTAACCCTATCAAGTTTAATTTAATATTTCACGAAATAGTTCGATATATAATAGTGAATTGCAAATTATAAAAAAAATATTTTAATGAAACTTTCACGCATAGTATCGAAGTTATACAATCGGTAGCGCACGATTATCCACTGCTCCTACAAACACACTTGTATATAGAATAAAGATACAGAGAGAGAAAATAAGTTGCATGGAAAGGGCATAACACTTTTTCCTTACATGACGATTTCTATCGGTCAACTCTCATCGCAAACCGCATTGAGGAACTTCAGGAGCCAAAAGATAGAAATATGTATTTAACTAAAGAAGGGCAAGGATTATGCTAGAAACCGAGATAGATGTGAGAAATAGAATAATAACATCATAAACATTGTATGGGCCTAGATTAATGAAGAAAACCTCAAAAGCAATTCAACGTGTTCAAAACGCATGTATCAGATTTTGTTATGACGTGCCTAAATGGTCGCATATATCTCCGATCATTAATGGCAAAAATATCTTAAATATGTGTTCAAGGAGATACTTACATTTAGCGTGTCCCACACTATTATTCTCAGTAAAAAACCGGAATACCTGTATACTAAATTTGACTGGTATAAGAACATTCATAATATTAACACAAGATCTAAAATAAGAAACACTGTATCCCTTCCTAAACATAAATCAGTAGGCTATGAAGGTAGTTTCAAATATGCGGCGTCAAAAATTTGGAATAATATACCTCCCCCATTACAGGCGAAAAGCAAATTTATATTTAAAAAAATAATTAAACAAGAAATTCTTGAGCAACAAAGATTAGGTCATTTATAATTTCATTAAAAGATTTGACGCATAATTTACAATATCATTAACAATATGCAACGCTTTTTTTATCTTTTTCTCTCATATTAAAATTATTTTTGTATGGGTTCCTTAATTTATTTATATGTATAGCAATAGATAGATATTTTAAGTTTATGTTTACGACTTGGGCGCGAAATAATAAGTAATTTTTACTTGTATTTCAGCCGGGAAATTTTGAGGCCTAGCTGAAAACCAGCGCTGTTTTCAAAGGCGGCAATACGCTGACGCTAGGTCTCTTTGTCATAGTTTTACTTTTGTATGGTTAAAGTTTTTTTGTACACTTATACTATGGCAATAAATATATTTCTTTCTAAAAATCTCTATAATTGAGAAGAATCCAAATGTATCAATTGATTTATAGATTTTTCTCTTTGAATATTCCATGTGTTACACATATCAGGTTTGCAGGTTCAATACATGTAAAATAGTGGAATAGCAGGTTTTAATATAGATAATCAATAATAAATAAGAATAAAGCAATATTTAAAAAAACTTTTAATGTACATTTAAAATAAACAATTAATATCACATAAATTACATTGCATCTCATATAAAAGGTATATATAAATTACAGGAGTAGTGGTGTGGAAACACCAAACAAACATCTTACTTCGTACAGTATTATTTTATGTTAAAAATATAAGACAGGATTTACATTATTTTGCTTGGTGTTAAGTGCAAACTTAACCAAAGAAAATGACTGCTAAAGTTATAAATGTTATTGTATGTTATTGGCTTTCAAAAACTACTGTAGCAATATACTAAAACGTTCTTGGCACACATTTTCTATTAAGGTACTATTAGGTAGTCAGTGACCACAAAGTTTTTGTTTATAACTTGTGTTATCAATGAGCCATCATAAATTAAACAGTTAATAATTAATACTCTTTCAGTATTTAATCATTATTAGGCTTAAAGTATGACAATTAAATGAAAAAAGAAATTGTATCACAAAACGGTCATCTCAGTTTCATGATTATCTAAAAGTCTATCAATGTCTGTAAGCCATGTTATCAACCTGATCAAATAAGGACCATCCTGTTTATAACTTAATAGCAACAACTGCATATTTTGATAAGTAGTTGGTGTATCTAATAAGTAACACAATTTTGCATCTCTAAGTGAGAGTAATCTTATAAAAACCATAGCTATTAGAGTCCATTGTAAAGGTTTAAACATTATGTTATTTGGTTTCAATTTAAATGTATTCACCAACAGCCTTATGTCAGAAGTAATAGATAAATTGTCTAATTTTAAAGATCTTAATAAATCAGGTAATATCTTATTCAATTGTTCACATACTATTTTTCTTCTCAATGCATTCTGTGCCTTTTTATCAACTAAAGGCAGATGTGTTACACTTCCTTCTTCTTCTTCTGTGTTTTTGTCTTCTGTTTCTAGTTCAGGTATTTCTGTTTCACCAGATAAGAATGCTTTTACCTTCAACTGCATCTTTTTACTTTCTTCTTGTATTATTTTGTAGTCTGGTAAAGGTTTTGTTTCCTTCTGCAATACCCGTGCATCGTGTCTTCTCTCTTCCAGTTCTAGCATGTTTAATTTCTTACATAGAGCTTGATATTGATCATATGTATTAGAATTGTAAAATATACTATTCGCGTAATTACTTAAATGTTCCTTGACAATTTTTCCTTTGTCAGCCACCATTTCCTTTACTTTCTCCTCTCCAAAGACATATAATAATGTATCCAATGTAAACCATTCTGCAAGACATTTCTCCACTTCTAGTGTTAATGCAGTAATTATAGGTTGTTTCTTCAACAATGTCTTTTTCTTATGTTCTTTGTTAGAAGTATTTTCTTGTTGGAGTGATTTTGGTCCGTTCAAGATTATTGGATCAATTTTCTTTTCTGGTTTTTCTATGATTTCACCCACTATATTCCATGGATTCTGAACAGGTTTTTTATTTATACATTTTTTTATTTTTAATGATGGGATTTCGTCAAGTATTTTTTGAGTTTCTGAACCTGTTTCACATTTATTTGGGAATGTAGCAGTTGTATCAAGTATTTGACTCTCATTCTCTGTATTCAAGCTAGTGTGCGAAAGTTGATCACTCAATTCAATTTTACTTTGTGTTACATCTTTTACAAGATTTTCCTTTACAGATTCATTAATTATTCTATGATCACTTTTGTCTTGGTTATCTTTTATTTCATTAAACATTTTTTTATCATGAGAAATTTCATTAAAACTAGCTTTTGCATACTCATTGACAGATGTAAATGGCTTATTCTCATTTTTTATTGTGACTCTATTAACTAAGGCAACATCAACTTCTAACCCCATGCTTCCAACGGTATCTAAAGGCAGTAAAGTGAATGTTGGTATTTCTTCATATTCTCTAAACCACAGTGGACTTGTTAGCATTTGTTTTTTTATGTGCATAGCAGATTTATAACAGGCGTTACTACAGAAATTTTTCCTTGCCGTTATATCATACACTTTATTGGTTTTTATAGAAATTCGGTATTTTTGTTTAGGAATGGTTTCCTTGCATATCGGTTTTTCACAAATTGGATAACCACAGAGATATAAAATGGATCTTTCCTCAATGATATCTTCAAAGTGGGATTGGTTAATTTCTGGTAGACATTTTAGAAAAAATTCAGTAGAAATACCCCTTTCCAGTAAGCTTTCAACAATATACTGAGATTTTGCATTACATTCACGTTTTTTTAAAATAGCTTCACGTATCTGTTCTTTAGTCATTTCTTCGATCTTAGAAGGTTTCTTCCTGGGATTTTTGTCATTAATTTCCATGTTTCTTGCTTAAAATCAATGATCTTTATAAAATGTGCAGAGTATCTTACTATCTACACAAGTTACATCAAATAGTGTCCTCAAAGGTTATACATTATACATACAGAATAACATAAAATATGTTTGGCACAGAATAATATTACTTCTAGCGATGTTTAGTGGTACGTTACAAATCTGTTACAAAATGACAAATAGGTACCAAACTTAGAACGACAGTCTTATTTACATTACTGGCGATTTGACAAGCAACCTCCATCAAACATCAAACGGGTTTCCACAGACCAATAACAAAAAATCTATAACTGTCAGTCATATTACAGCAAATCACAAGACAAGTTTATATCACGATAGAAAGAGAAGGGATTCTTTATTTCGTGGTTTATAACATGTATGTACTACAAAACGATTGAAAAAGTTTCTAATAAATGATTTAACAGTCATAGATATCGATATATTTAAAATAATTATAAAACTTATATATGAAATATTCCACGCCGCATCGACCACTTTTGAAACTGACCCCTTTTTTATGTGGCTGTAATTTATTCATCTTTTTCTACCCTGTAAAATAAGATTCTCAGAATATTTTTATCCAACCAACAAAAAGTAAGAATTTTTGGATAAAATGGCTGTGTAATTAGCTATAACTTTATCTACATTTAGTTTATTGATACGACTATTTTGTCAAAACTGTTATTTTTAATTGTACCTTTTAAAGCCAATAATTTAAACTCACTTTATTTAACAATTTTTTGAGAAAACAAATTTCCACGATAATTAACATTTTTGATGTTTTTGTTATTATATTGTATTTTGACATTTTTGCCAAATATCTAAATTTCTTAATTTTTCAACAAGCTAGTTAAAAATTCAATTAAATAAAAATCGTTTAAACACGGATAATTTTTAGGATAGAATAACAAGAAAATGTCAAAGAAATTTATTTAGGCATAAAGCTGTCAAAAGGTTTAAATGTTATTAGAGATAAAAATTTACAAGGTATAAGTAGGTATCTATTATAAAAAATGTAACGGCCTGTCAGGCCAATAGCGTAGTCCATAGATAGCGTAGTCAGTTCGAAAAAAAAGTCATTAGTAGCGTCAATGTCAATTTAGAATAATTTTCGTGAGAAAGTTGACTTCACTTCAGTCTTATTATTTTGCGAGAAGTAAATGCGAATAAGATTTCAATAACTTTTTAAATAAAGAAGAATTGCAAACATTAGACATAATAATAGTAATTTCTAATTGATAAAATTGTACGTATTTTCGTCATGTGCAACATTTCGTTATCAATATATTTAATCTCGAGCATTTATTTACATTTTAATTGAATTATCACTGCGTTAGATAATGATGTTGGTGCCGTGCGTTATCATAGGGGCAGACGGTAAACATAAATGGGATATGCCTTTTTAACGTGAACTTCAACAGTACAACGTGTGTTATTTGAAAAAAGGTAATGTTTAGATTTATTTTTTTATTTTTATTTATATTGCACTTTGAAATTTGAAGTAGAATATGGAAAAAAATGTAATCTAAATATAGAGGGTCAGTAATAAAGTAATACTTTGAATTACTTTGTAGTTTATAAGGCATAAAATATATTCTATCTAACATTCTGAAGAAAATAAGCTTGAACAAGTTTGCTCTTATTTACTCCTCAATATTACTAATATACTAAGATACAGAAATATGTAACGGAATATTTAATATTTGTTTATCTCACATTTAAAATATAAATTAAATAGATGTAATTTATATAAAGTTTATTTACATCTGTTACATATGTAGTCAAAGTCTGTATAATTTTTAATACAAACTGGGGTGAAGTGAAATAAGTGGACTAACAATTATCATTTTTATTGATTACTGGCGGTCCTGGCAGACGTTGTCCCGCCCTGATTATAAAAATATTCTGGACAAATTATATACTAAAATGTTCCTCGTGAATCACTTTATCCACTGGTGAAAACCGCATAAAGATCCGTTCAGTAGTTTTTGAGTTTATTGTGAACAGACAGACAGACAGATGGGTTAGGGGACTTTGTTTTATACTATGTAATGATACAACTTCTTTACAATTTTAATTTACTTTGCAATCAGTTTTACTTTTATATTTTATTTAATCATTTTTGTTGCCATCTATGGTAATATAAAACACAACATATTGTTTTTATGGATGGAACTTCTGGAAATACCTTTCATGTTTTAAAATTTTCTTTTGCATTTTATTCATTTACATTATTGGCTATGTAACATCAAGCTATGGCTTATGAGTGAATTAATTACTAATAAAACGGTCACTGATAATGTACTATTAGTGTTATTGAGTTGTGAAGCAGTGTATGGGTGTATGGGTGAACCAGGGCTGTATAGTAGATTGAAAAAATGAAATGTGATTGAAACCTCAGGGTAGCTAATAATAAAATACACTAAACTTCATAAAACCTGTCAATTGTAATAAATACATTGTAGAGTTAATAATAGATCCTAAATTTGTAGGTTTTCTGATTCTGAAATCAATACCCTTTTACTCTTAAAATATAACATACAAACAGTGTCAAAATGAAAGGAAAAACAATTTTCCACTTAAATTAATGCATGCACTGGTTTCATTTGACATAGTGTTTCTTGTTTCCTATCTATACTTAATATTATAAAAATGAAGAGTTGGGGTGTAAGGGGTGTCGTATAACATTATAAGACTTGAGACACTCAAGACAACCTCAACTTTTTTATTTATACATGGGGAGATCCCTAACAGATACCCATCCCGTTGGGCAGCTGAGGATGGGTTATGTCCGATTTGCATGGACTAATACCCCATGGTGCCTTCATATACCTTTATAGGTTGGGGAGCAGGGACTGCTGGCTGGCACTGCATCTGCTCCCCGACAGGTGTAAGCCCTTCAAGAGCCCTGACTGCGGTCTGAGGGGTCAAAGATGGTAGACCCCTCAAAGGGGAGTGAGTGTTAGATCCCTTGACGAACTGTGGGAGTCGCATCGGCACAATGCGCCTCCACTACATGGGCCTGTGCGGTTTAAACTGCCAGGGCGACGGACATGCCCTTGTCCATCGCCCCAAGGCTCCATCTACGGCGGCCGGAGGTCATCACCTACCCATCGCCGCAGTGTGGTTCGTCAACCGCGGGAGTGGTTCACTCCCTCTCCGCCGCCTCCTTTGCAAGCATGACTGTCTCCCATTAGCAGGCGACGGAGATCCACCCGGCCTCACTCTCGACCATCTTATTAACGACGATCGGGAACGAGAGATACGGACCGATGGCCGCGACCAGCTCATAGCGTGGCACATCCCAGGCGGTACATTCACTCATCGTGTGCTGCGCGGAATCATCTACACAGCCACAGTGATGGTACCCTGGAGTCGGCTCCCGGCCAATGCGACACAGGTAGTGCCCGAAGCAGCTATGCCCCGAAAGGACCTGTGTCAGCCTGAAGCTCAGGGTGCCATACCGCCTGGTGAGCCATTCGACCATGACTGGTCGAACAGTCTCGATTGTTACCACACCCCAGCTAGGTCGCTCAAGTCGTCGATACCACTCTTCCACCACTAGGACCTGGTGGAGTTGGGACCTTAGCATCTCGATTTCTCGAGGTGTTAGACGTTGACCACTCTCCAGCGCCTTCACGCGTTGATGATACAAAGACGCATGGGCTCTCGCTTCCAGGTCCCAGGGTGGGGATCCGACCAGTTGGGAGGCCGCCTCGAAGGAGTTCGTACGGTACCCGCGTATGGCTCCGTAGACGAGCGATGTTATAGGCCGTCAGTTTAGGCGCCCACGCGGGTGCCCGCCCCGTAAAGGGCCATGGACCGCACGAACCCTAGGTACAATTTCCGGCAGGCAGAGTTCGGCCCCCCGAGGTTGGAAGCGAGGGCGCCCGCTGTGCCCATTAGGTGGGAGGCCAGCTGCTGGAAGTGTTCCTTGAACGTGTATAGACTGTCGAAAAGGAGGCTGAGATCCCTCATACTCGAACCGACGTCGAGGGAACCGCATCCTACAAGAATCTGAGCTCTTTGAGGCGGCGCTTTCCGAGGGCCGTGAAACCACACGGCCTCTGATTTGCACAACACCACCTCCAATCCCAGACGCCGGATCCTATCGACGACCTGAGCGACCCCCGCTGTAGTGATAGTCGGCCTCGCTGTGCGTCCTCTATGTGTCATCCCCGTAACAGACCACGCTGGCGCCGCGGGGTAGCGCACCACGCAACACCCAGTCGTATCCGATGTTCCACAAGAAAGGGCCCAGGACAGACCCCTGCGGAACACCGGACACGACGTTTCGTCGACTTTGTCCCTCACTCTGACCTGGGAAGGTTACGTACCTCTCCGAGAGGTACGCCCCAACTATGCGGCGGAGGTAGTGAGGCACTCCATGATACCGAAGTGCCTCTTTGATGTTAGCCCAAGGCAATGTGTTAAAAGCGTTGGCGGTGTCAAGAGACACCGCCAACACCACCTCACCCCGGGCAACTTCTTCCTCCGCCTGAATTTTTACTCTCATAGATGCAGATCTATGGTGGAGCGCCCCTGGCGGAAACCAAACTGGTTATCCACCAGATCCGGCCCGACTCGTGTTAGATGCTGGACGAGGCGGCCTGCGATTATACATTCGCACAGTTTCATTATCTCGTCCAGCAACACAATAGACCGGTACCCGGATGGACTATCCGCTGGGCGCCCCCGCTTGTTTAGCAGGACCAAGCGTCCGGTTTTCCATAAGCGTGGAAACTGGCCCTGCTGTAGCGACGCAGTGAAAATCCTCGCTAGTCGGGGTTCGAGCGCCTCGTAAGCCAGGACCCATACACGGCCAGGTATACCGTCGGGTCCTGGGGCGGTGTGTTTGGTCCGTAGGCGTTGCACCGCCACCCTCGTCTCTTCCAAGGTCACCTCGGGGATCGCATTTTCGTCATCGTCTTCGTAGTCCTCAGCCGCATTGGGCGCACTTGTGGGCTGAGGCGGAGCCATCGTAGGAGGCGTCTGCTCTGATGTTGAGGAAAACAGAGCCGCCAATATCGCTCGGAGGATCTGAGGCTCGAGGCTCTGGGTTACCGGGTTGGGCCCTGTGACACAATTTGTCACGAACTAATCGATACGGACGCCCCCACGGATCCCGACTCAGCGCCTCAAGCAGCTCCTCTTTCGCCAGAGCTAATCTAGCAGTTCTATATCCCTCATAGAGCTCCTCCTCCACGGCCAGCGCGGTCTGTTCGTGACTCCGCCGGCGTCGATGTCGGGTGTACCGGCGCCTGACCGCCACACATGCAGCGCGCAACTGCGCGATTTCGGCGGTCCACCAGTACACCTGACGTCTGGTGGGAATCGAACCCCTAACACGGGGCATTGTGGCGTCACAGATACTCGTCATCGTTGCACGAAGATACTCCGCCTCTATGCAGACATCAACAGGCCTGTATGATGGTTCTCCATCCACACAGGCCTGTAAGACGACGGCCACCAGAAGTGCTTCCCGATCAATGCGGCTTAATGCCCACCGCGGCCCTTCACCATCGGGGAACCTAGGAGCTGGCTCGTCCGAGGTTTGGATGGAGACATCAATCTGTATATAACGATGATCCGACATGGTCTCCACTTCCTCTAGTACTCTCCAGCCCCGAATACGGCACGCTACAGCAGGGCTAGCGAAGGTGACGTCCACTATCGATCCACCCTGCTGCCGCACGCACGTGTTGACAGACCCCCGGTTCTGAAGGAGTAGACCGGTATGAATGGCCCACTACTCCAGGGCCCTCCCCCTTCCGTTCGTGGCTGGGGAACCCCACGCTGTCGATTTAGCGTAGAGGTCCCCGAGCACTAGGATGGGGTGAGGCCGAATACGACTGACGACCATTTGTAGATCCCCGAGGAATCTCCCAAAGTCGGCGAGACTTCTGTTTGGGGATGCGTATACACCCACCACTATCACGTCACCGAGATGTGCTGCTGCGTACCCCCTCCCCCTCACTATATTAGTAAAGTGTGGGGCGCCAGCAGCGGGCTGGGACACTAAGGCCACCAAGCTATCGAGGTCTTCCACCTAGTTGTCCTCAGGTGGGATGAAATATGGTTCGGCCATCACGGCGACGTGAATAGACCACTGCGCCATGCTTTGGAATAGAAGATCCTGGGACCTGGCACAGTGGTTGAGGTTTCCCTGGAGATAACGGAGCGTAGCCATTACGGACACTTCGTTTCAACCGCAAATCTCACCGGCGCCATAACGGCGGCCGATGTCGTGGAGGATTAGGGAGGACCTTTGTGACTCGTTGCCCTCTTGTTCCTAATCCGATTTTTAGTCTTAGTCTTGGGTGGGGGTGCAGGTTTTATGCAAACCCTACTTCCCACTCGGTGGCCAGTGGATTTACGCGCAGTAGCACACACCACACAATATGGTTCAGCGCTGCATCCGCTGACCCTGTGCCCTGGTTGACTGCACCTATAGCAAAGAAGGCTACAGTCAACTTTAGAGGTGCATTTGGTGCCCAGGTGCCTGACCTGTCCCAGGTGCTCGACCACCTGCATGTGGTGCACCCTGCTTGCACCCTGCTGAATAACGAGCGAGGCAATGGCGAAAGCGGGGTGGTAAGGTTTTACAGCCTGACTGGGTCGCAACCACCATGTATATGGCGAAAAAGCCCGTCATAGTGATTCGTTTCTGCGGGTCGCGTTTCAGGATCAGCCTGTGCATATCCAGCTATTCACAGGCCGGCATGACAGTGGCGACCGGCGATGGATAGTGTGTCGCTCATTGGCCGCCATTGTTTTTGGATTGTACTATGCTTACCATCAGGCATAATGCAGTCATTTTGACGTGCTACAATAAAAAAAAAAGTGTTTGTTTGCTTGAACATGCTAAACTCAAGAACTACTGGTCCGATTTGAAAAATTATTTCAATGTTAGATAACTTGTATATTGAGGAAGGCTATAGGCTATATACACTACACATATATATATATATATATATATATATATATAGTGCTATATATATATATATGTAGATATAAGAGTTTTTGGCGGGATCTCGTCGTTTTTTAGGTAATAGTGTTAGGTTGTACAATAAAGTCCCAAAGCATGTTACCGATTTGCCGGACTGTAAATTTAAGCGCCATGTCAAACGGGTTTTAGTTTCAAAAGGATATTATAGAGTGGATCAGTATGTGAATGATAGTGATGTCTGGAATTGACTCCTCTCTGTGCATCCACTAAAAGCATTGTTGTATAATGTATTAGAAATATATGTTAAAAAAAATGTACCCGATCGAGTTTCTTGCCGGTTCTTCTCGATGACTGGGTTGTTTTCCGAACCGGTAGTAGTCTTTGACATTCATAAGTGCCTTATTAGGGCCTAAACTGAGGAGTCAATTCCAGACATCACTATCATTCACATACTGATCCACTCTATAATATCCTTTTGAAACTAAAACCCGTTTGACATGGCGCTTAAATTTACAGTCCGGCAAATCGGTAACATGCTTTGGGACTTTATTGTAGAACCTAACACTATTACCTAAAAAACTATTACTGGTTTTGCTAAGTCTGAAACATGGGACCACCAGTTTATTACAGTTTCTAGTATTTAGATTATGCCGGTCTTTAACTAAATTCAGTTTCTCAAAGTTTTTCCGGACATATATTAAATTATCAAGAATGTATTGGGATGTATTAACTCTGCCCGAGTTAAGATACCGAATTCCTGGAATTTCGTTTTTAATGATTCGCGAGGTCCCATATTATATATTGCCCGAACTGCCCGTTTTTGTAATAAAAATATCGTGTCTACCTCAGCAGCCGTACCCCATAGCAGAATGCCATAAGACATTAAGCTATGGAAGTAAGCGAAGTAGACTAACCTAGCAGTGGCAATATCTGTAAGCTGGCGAATCTTACGTATTGCGAATGCAGCGGAACTTAATCTGCTCGCCAGTTTTTTAATGTGAGGGCCCCATTGTAATTTAGAATCTAATGTAATTCCCAAGAATACAGTATTGTCAACTAACCCTACTAAATTCCCTTCGATCTTGATTCTACTATCAACCTGTCTAACATTGGGTAATGTAAATCTTATACATTTCGTTTTATCTGCATTTAGCAATAGGTTATTTAACGCAAACCAATGACAAATTTCACTTAAAGTATTATTCAGATGCCCTACCTCTGAATCTATCCTTTTCACTTTAAATATTAGAGAAGTATCGTCTGCAAAAAGCACCATGTCAGCAGAGTTATTAACCACTAGCGGTAGATCGTTTATGTATATTAAGAACAAAAACGGCCCTAAAATAGAGCCCTGCGGGACACCAATTCTAGCAAGCGATCCCGCAGAGGTTACCCCATGTATGTTAACTTTCTGACAGCGATCTTTTAAATAAGAGACTAGAAGGTCGAGAGAAGATCCACAAATACCGTAGTGTTTTAATTTAAGTATAAGCGTACTATGATCAACGCAATCGAAGGCCTTAGACAAATCGCAGAACACACCAATTGCATCTTGCGAATCCTCCCAGGCTCCTAATATATGATTTATGAGCGTTGCACCAGCGTCAGTAGTAGATTTCGATTTTGTGAAACCAAACTGTCGACCATCCAGAAACTTTTGCACAGTAAAATATTCTACCAATTGTTTAAGCATAATCTTTTCAAAAATTTTACTTATCGACGGAAGTACAGAAATAGGTCTATAATTTCCAAGACTACTTCTGCAGCCTGATTTAAACAAAGGAACCACTTTGCTTACTTTCATTAGATTAGGGAAAGTTCCTTTTGATATACACTGATTAAATATATTAGCCAAATGTGGTGAAATAGTGACAATTAAGGACTGTATTACTATTACCGACATTCCCCATATGTCTTCGGTGTGTTTTAAATTTAATTGTTTGAATGTCCTTATTATTTCACCTGCACTAATAAATGAGAATTTAAATTCTGAATTTGTAGGTGCACTCATATTCTTTAAAAGAGCTGCGGCACCCTGGGCTGATGATGTTATACTTTTTGTTATTTGTGAAGGTATATTAGTGAAATAGTCTTGGAAAACAGTTGCTACCTCTGAACTGTTCGAAATACGTACTCCGTCGACACTTAGATTAAATGCGTTATCATTTATTTTATTTTTTCCTAATTCTTTATTTATTATATGCCAGACAGTCTTGGTCTTATTTCTAGACTCGAGAATTTTATTTCCTAAAAATTTTGCTTTGGCAGCTACACAAACACGTTTAAAAACTTTAGAATAATTCCTAACGTAGGCATGAAATGATTCACTATTTGTTAGTGATTTCTTATAATATAGATCATACAAACGATCTCTACTTATTTTAATACCTGTAGTTGCCCATTCACTAAATTTTTTTACTTTCTTTACACTAATAACTTTTCTTGGGCAATGTTTACTAAATTCAGTGCTTATGATATTAAATAAGCTGTCATAATCACTTTCTGGATCTTTATTAATAAAAGTCTTGAAAGATAACTTTTGTGCAATATTATGATATGAATACAGGTATGTAATATAGATAATACTATTTTGTATAATATCTATGTCACATACCTACAAAAAGATTATTAAATATGTTAATGCCTGATCATGAGAAATTATCTCTCTGAGTAGTAACATTTTTAGACAATGTTTCAAATACAAATGGATTTTGTATAATATTTTATTTTAACACTCTAATAACAATAGTAGTGTTGAAAAATAAATTTGTCCTTTGTATTGCAGCTAAAATTTACACCATTGTTCTTAGTTATGTTTATAATAACACATCCCTATCAGTTTTTATAGTAGTGCAAATATAGTCAACATTTCTATGCTATTATAGAGTTGGTAGTTACTATCAGTCTTCTAATAACCAAAGAAACAATGTGTAAGTTGTAATTATTTTTATTGAATGAGTTTATTTGTAAACTAATTGGTGCAGTGACTTCATTCTGCTAGAAATGGTCTAGTTTCATGGATACTACATGTCTTATCTGGCTGAATTGTGATCTATTTTTTTAATGGTAACTTTGTAATTGTTACTTAACAGCTGTAACCATTTTACTGATTTTAAGTCGCCTCTGTTAAATTTTACCATTACTTGCAGCTTTATTATTACTAAATATAAATAATTTACCTTAAAAATCTTGTCTAAATTAGTTTAGCTAAGTTAGACATTTGCAGGGATAAAAAACTTCTATTACATTGATACATCATAATATAATGTATCAATAATCTATAAATAATTACATATACATATAATAAAATTGTAAATATAATGTGTCTGTACTTTTTAAGTGAAAAAAAAAATGTTGGAGGTGTCTAGGAATAAGTTTAACATTTATATCATTTTTAGGTATGTCTGTCTATTTGTTTGGACACGCATCACTCCTAAAGTATTGTATTCACGATAAAACCTTAAAAGAAGATGATAAATCTCAAGCAACATTTAGTCTTTATTTCAATAAAATGGTTCACTCTATTAAAAGTTATTATAATTGTAATGACGAGACATCTTAAATACGAAAGAAAAGTAGGTAAGTAAATGAACTTAATATATTCAGGTGATTTTATTAATCATTGTTTTTTTACAATTCGTTTCACGCAGACGAAGTCGCGGGTACAGCTAGTGTATTAATAAATGTGCCCAGTAAGTCAACCATGATAATTACAGTTTTAATAGTTATATTATTAGTATATATTAGGTTCATACAATTTATTTGTGTACTATCTGTGGCATGAAGATTGAACAGTGAATGTATTAAACTACATTGTCACGGTATAAATAACATGATAAACATTGTAACGACTGTATAATTAATTTTATGTGTACCAATGTTAGCTTGAATATATTTAAACCCTTAACAAAAGAGTGCATTTTTCCACAACAATGTCCAATAGATCGACCAAGGTGTTTTTTCTTTTTCGAACTGACTACGCTATTGACCATGCAAGTTCTTAACAGCTTCGCCGGACTACCTCGACCAAGGAGGATGGAGGGTTAACATAAAGATATGTTACATAAAGATATTATAAACAAACTTGATACTTGACTGTATACAAAACGATGTATTTTCACTCAATGATCTAAGAGAATTGTAGAGCGCGTAAATAATTGCTCATCGTCCTTAACTGTAGCTTACACGGTTAATAGTCCGGTCAATTTAGACCAAAAAATTAGAGTGAAGTTACATAAAGTCCCAACAAGCTGAATTTTTGTGAAGTTGTTCAAAACATAATTATAAACAAAGTCTAGAAGTTCCCCATCATTCCCCTGTAAGGAAAAAATTTAATTCAAGGTCAAAGGTAAAAAAAATGAGTTTTTCGCGTTTTCTATCGGTCATTGTAACTTATACTTACAATATAAAATATACATAAGTTTTAACTACAAGAATATCAGGTAAAAAGAAACAGGAGGGGTAAAACAGCAGTTTTCAAAATGTTTGAAAAACAAGATTTAATTCAATGTGCTGAAGTTTTTAAAAAAAGTGATTCAACTCAACAAGAAGTTATTACCAACGGCATCCGCTTTCTTCTTTCTATGTACGGAACTCCTAAAAAAACTACCTGTTTAGATAAACATCGTTATGCATGTTTCGTTAAAAATACTAAAAATAAAAAACAAGTTCAATTAGCTTGTCTTCCTCCAACCTCAGTTGCTGCTCACCAACATCTTCTTCGAGTATATTAGCAAGTTCAAGTGTGGCTTGGTTATCATCTAGATCCTACAGACTGGGGTTGGAAGTTGGTCAACAATATATTAGAGCCAGTTCAAACTTTACTTCCACCTGCGCCGGAAAAACTGCTGAACACTATTTTTTGCAACTGCAAAAAGGGATGCAGTGCTAAATGTGGTTGCAAAAAAGTCGGACTGTCTTGTTCTTTGGCATGCACAAATTGTCAAGGCCGGTCGTGCTCTAATATTGAATCACAAACAATGGAGGATTCGTTTGACTCCGACGAAGTATCATGCGATACATCGCTATTGACGCAATTTACTTGCATCCAAAATGAAGATGAAGAAGAAGCAGGAGAAGAAGAACAAGAAGAAGATCAAGAAGAAGAAGAACAAGAATTTGAAACTTACGAATAAGACGAATAAACTTCAACACTTTTTTTTCATTTACATCGCTTTTATCTTTCCCAATCTTTGAAAATTTCCGTTATTTTGCAATAGTTTTACATTAAACAGGATCACAACTGACCCGTGGCCTACTGGGGAAACCACGTTAAAAAAAACGCGCTAAGTACACTACCTCATAGGTGGCGTGGAAACGTGTGCATATTATGATGATAACAACTTTTATAACTTTTAGAATCGTTATACCTCAGAAACGGTGGCTCGTAAGAAAAAAAGTATTAATACATTTTTTATAGATAATTTTATGATCTACAATTTTTGTCTGAGGTACTTTTATGATAAAACTTACAGTTTTGCTGAAAATCGCGAAAAACTCATTTTTTTTGACCTTTGACCTTGAATTAAATTTTTTCCTTACAGGGGAATGATGGGGAACTTCTAGACATTGTTTGTAATTATGTTTTGAACAACTTCACAGAAATTCAGCTTGTTGGGACTTTATGTAACTTCGAATGTCTAAATTGACCGGACTATAAAGCCGAACCTAATAGAATTCCTGAAATATTATTTAATGTCGTCTGCATGACGGCATTCGTTATATTCAAAATATATGTGATGTCGCCGTTATGACGACATTCATTCCCTAAGGGCCAATTCAACCATGGATTATTAAATAATCGCAGTTATAGTGGGTTAATGTGCGGAAGGTATTTAGTTCCAAGGTCCAAATAATAATAAATTTCAATCACCTTTCACGGTTGCTCAATCTCCTCTGATTTGAACAATGGCAATGTGGTAATGACTACATAATATAAAACAAAATCCTTTACCACATCCGTCTGTCTGTCTGTTCGTGTTAAACTTAAAACTACGGAACTACTACTATTCATGCGGCTTATACAAGTAGATAAAGTGACTCATGATGAGAGTTTAGGTATATAATTTGTCAAGGTCTTTTTATTATCAGGGCGAGACAACGTCCGCCAGGTCCGCTAGTCTGTACATATTATAAGAATGTAAATGTAAACGTGTCCTGTATTGCAGGTGATATTATTTTTACGATATATTAATAAAGTTTTACGATTTTAGAAATATATGTCTGTCTGTTTGTATTTTATTTTATTTATTTATTTAATAGGTTTACAATAATTGTTACATCGGCTTATTCTAAACACAAAATTATTACTTTAATCATTAACTACGATGTACAATTTCTTAAGTAAACACAACTTGCATAGTACATATTAATTAAAAGTGAAGACATTATCATGTTATAGCATAAACTGAATTAAAACGAAAAATTATGTATGTTAGCAATTCTTATACCTGATTAAATATTTAAATTTTGATAATGTTATACCAAATATATCTAAGTTGTTGTATTTATTATATAAGTTACTTATTCTGGACACTGGAGAATTTTTACCTAAAACAGTTTTTCTAAAAGGAGAATTGAAAAGGTTAATAGTATGACGAGGATATCTAGAAGGAATGCGAAATCCAAACATGCTCAGTAATTCAGGGCTATCTATATAATTGTTGAAGAGCTTAAACAAAAAAACTAAATCAAGAATGTTTCTA
>MU158769.1:14407-125727 GCA_015888305.1 Antheraea pernyi | reverse complement strand
TTTCTACTCTCTTCCAGGGTTTCAATTTTGACTTGCTTTAATTTTTGGATACGCATCACTGCTGAAGTACAGCGTTCGTGATAAAACCATAAAAAAACAATCATAAAGCATATCTTCGAGTAACATTTAGTCTTGGTTTCATTCAAATCGGTTCGGTCTATCAAAAGTTATTGTAATTTTAATGACGACGCGACTTAAGTACAAGAGATATGTAGATAGTAATTAGACTTAAGATATTCATATGACTTTATTAGTCACTCTTTTTTGCATCAGGTTCCACGCGGAAGAAGTCACGGCAACAGCTAGTCTAATATATTAAAAAAAAAACAAAAACAATTAAAAATGTTTGTCTGTAGGCACGATTATGCAGGATTATGCACGTTAATCATAGAAATGGGGTGTAAGGGGTGTCGAATAACATCATAAGACTTGAGACACCCAAGCCAACCTCACCTGCACGTGGTGCACCCTGCTGAATAACGAACGAGGCAATGGCGAAAGCGGGGTGGTAGGGTTTTACAGCCTGTCTGGGTCGCAACCACCATGTATATGGCGAAAAAGCCCGTCATCGCTTCTGCGGGTCGCGTTTCGGGATCAGCCTGTGCATATCCAGCTTTTTGCAGGCCGGCATGATAGTGGCGACCGGCGATGAATAGTGTGTCATTCGGTGGTCGCCATTGTTTTTAGATTGTACTGTGCTTACCATGAACAGTCATTTTGCCGTGCAACAATTAAAAAAAAAAAAAGAAATGGTATAAGCGATTTAAATGCCATTTTCACAGATGTCTAGTGGCGAGTTTCCCATAAGATTTTGGTTTTATTCCAATGGGTTAACAAAAAAAAAAAGTTAATTAAAATATTCTGCGCTATTCTAGGAATGCTCTTCGGTCGCTTTAGCTTAAACTTTGGTTAATTGTAGTTTATGAAATTATTATTGGAAGTTTATATGAACACAAAGTTAAAAAACAATGAACGATATCGGACATATAGAAATGTCCCATTTAAGTTAAACTCTCATTAATATCAATCCACCTTATTAAATAGGGACCAGCGTACTGGATACTTGCGCGTTGGTATGTCACATCTTGTCTAGTTGCTCTATACGCATTACTGTAACTTATATAACTGAACTGATATACTAATAAAATGATGTACAGTAATTTTAACTCATTACTACCCTTAAATGCCTCTCTTTATGGAGGAAGAGGGCTTTACGCAAATAGATGGAGCCTAACTACTTTCGTAGATTCTCCTGTTATACAAAGTAACCTACTTAATTCATCGATATATTGGTGTCACCAATGGTCTTGAGTAGAACCACAGCCCGACGTTTTTTAAATTGTGGCAAAGGGCATGTTGATTTGAGAAAAGAGGATAATCACAATTTACAAAATAACTTGCAGATATACATCTTAAAAAATACTAATAAAAAAGCTAAATTGAAAAACAATATTACAATCACATTCTTGCCCTTATACCGACGTCCACCATATTATAGATTAATTTTTGGCTTCTTCCGATGCTGGGCTTGACAATAATTCATTACAAACACCTATATTATAAGTATTCTTAAATACCTGTCTTCTTTGGGATTCGTTCCGGACACATTCCATTACAATATATATATAATATATATATATATAATTTTATTAATATTGTATCATGCGATCAGTCCTTCCGACTATGAGCAGAATGAGTTGAATGATTATCGTGCGTGAGGAGATATTCCCCAATAGGAATATTTTCCATATTAATATATTGGCTCATTCAGCGCCGCCGAGATCCAGGGTTCTGCGCCGTTTCAGGCGATTCACACAGTCGGGTAATGTGAGCTGCACAGCCAACTGATTAGGGTGGTTTATCAGTCTTGTCTTGTATTTATTTGCATATGCGTTAATTTCGTCCTTTACTTTTGGCATGTTCAGGTAATTGTGTACTTCACTGTTTCTAATGAACCAGGGAGCATTGCTTATTTGCTTGAGGATATAGTTTTGTGTCCTTTGAATCTTATTTATGTTGGATTCGCAGCAGGCTCCCCACAACTGAATCCCATAGGTCCAGATTGGTTTTATAATAGCCTTGTAGATTAAGAGCTTGTTGTCAAGTGACAGCTTTGAGTTTCTTCCCAGGAGCCAGTACAGGCCCTTGTATTTGAGATTGACCTCTTTGCGTTTTGTTTCTATATGTTTCTGCCAAGTCAACCGGCGATCCAAGTGTAGCCCAAGATATTTGACTGTATCACACTGAGGTAATTCTCTAACACTAAGGTTAACAGGAGGACAAGTTTCTCTACGCAGGGTGAAGGTGGCTTGCACTGATTTATTAGCACTCACTTTAATACACCATTTATCAAACCAGTTGCTTATTTTATTAAGGCTTTGCTGAAGTTTCGCAGTAGCTCCTGCAGGATTCCATTACAATATGATACACGTCTTCTTCTTGAAGGCAAACTTCGCAGTTGCTGTTTTCCCTTGTTTTCATTAAAAAGTTAAACTTATTCAATGGAATATGCCCAGAACGAATTCTCAAAGCGAAGACGATCATGCTTCTTCTCATATTGGAGTCTTGGAACCCTGGAACCGATCCCAGAGATGGTTGGATCGTCTTGTACCAAATACCTTTCGTTAACGACCTTTCATTAAAATATTCTGACCATAAATTGACTGCATTTCTTTTGAACTCCGCTGTAGCATCGCTATATGTTGGTAAACAATCATATAAACTTCCCTCTTCTATAGCTTCTTTTGCTAGTCTATCTACCATTTCATTTCCGTCTACTCCAATATGAGAAGGCACCTACTGTATTACAATAGATTTATCAAAAGTTACAAGTTTTTGTAGCAACTTAATAATTGCAATTGGACCAGATAAGTTACGCTACAATCGAGTTTTAAGATTTTTATCGTTTGGAAATAAAATTGGAACCAGTAATAACCTATTTGGTGCAGACGAAGTTGCACGGGTCAGCTAGTATTATTATAGGAATTCAAATTGGCATTTATTAATCGATGCTCATGCTTGAGTGAGTGTGCCGTTTTCGAACGTTTGTTAGGTAGTTTCCATACTATCTTTTATATTTATACTGTGTTTAAGTTGTCTTTAAATAAATAACTCGTTTTGTAATTGCTTATGATTCAAGTAAATATTTGCCTATTACATTATGTACTAAGGACGTGGTTGTTTAAAAGCCGCGTTGCAAGTTTCAGTTTTTTAAGTGAAATGAAGATATGTCTTCAATTGTATCGTCTTGTAAACGCTTGTTATTTCATTGAAATGATCGCAAGAAACTTATAATATCGTTACCTACTTCACAATGGCAGTAATAATCTACTAGAAGTTCTAGTGTTTCGATCTCCATAGTACAGAGCTACGTTGTTTTTCATTATAAGTCGGTATATGCTGCTTTAAATTACAAACTAGGTACTTATACATTGAAATTCTCGCATCGAACACGTGTTACATACATTACATGGAAATCTATATAAATAAAATGTTAGAGGTTTATCGTAGTGCGCGCGTCACTCGGAAGTTGCTGGATAAAACAAATATAAAACTTGTTTTTGTTTGTTTAACTCTTACATATCCCTTTAATTTTATTCAATATTAAGTTTTCGGGAACTACGGTTATTATAAGTTCTCCACTGCGTTCAGTGAAATGTGTTTTCTTGCCGTTGTGAAGTGTGCCAAGCAAGCGCTTATGTTTGTTCCTCTACATACATATATATGTATGTATCTATGTATGTATACATAGATATGTCGATATCAATTACCTATATAAGAAATATACTAATGTCCTTATTGGCATTTTGAATAAATGTGGCCTTTGCGAGTCCTTATTAGTTCATTGTTCTTGTCATTTAATTATACATTTAAAATGGAAAGCTAAAGGGAGTTTTGGCGGGATCTTGGAATCGTGGACTTTATCCATAATCTTGTGTTATTTGGCTCTATATTTTGTAATATTGGTGGTGTTTTACGGAAAATAATTTGATTATTGTGCACCAATGAACTGGGTTGGACATAATATTAATACAGAGCATGGATTCTGACTTGACAAAAAAAAATTTTTTTTTTTTTTTTTTTTTATAGTAGCACGGCAAAGTGACTGCACTGTGCCTGATGGTAAGCATAGTACAATCCAAAAACAATGGCGACCACCGATTGACATACTATCCATCGCCGGACGCCGCTGTCATGCCGGCCTGCGAAAAGCTGGATATGCACAGGCTGATCCCGAAACGCGACCCGCAAAAGCGAATCACTATGACGGGCTTTTTCGCCATATACATGGTGGTTGCGACCCAGTCAGGCTGTAAAACCCTACCACCCCGCTTTCGCCATTGCCTCGTTCGTTATTCAGCAGGGTGCACCACGTGCAGGTGAGGTTGGCTTGGATGTCTCAAGTGTTAGATGTTATTTGACACCCCTTACACCCCAAACACACAGACGGCCACCGTCTTGTTAGTTTATTGATATGATCGCAAGAAACTTCTAATATCATTAACTCGACAATGCCAGTAATAACCTACTAGAATATAGAAACTAGAAGATTGGTTGCCAAAAATAAAGAAAGAAGAAGAAAACTAAACGAATACATATTTATAATTTATATACCATTTTGCCGCTCCTTTCAATGCTATATATTGAGAATAGGTATGGAATGTGAAACAAAATGGCAGCGTTACTGGACTAATTTGATAGTTTTTTTTTATATCATCGGTGGCAAACGAACAGGCGGGTCACCTGATGTTAAGTGATCACCGCCGTCCATAGACACTAGCAACACCAGCGCAGTCGCAAGTGCGTTGCCAGCCTGTGTTTGGGAGAAGGGGGAGAATGAGTAGGGGGATTGGGAAGGAGAGGGGTGAAGAGAGAGAAGGAGAGGTGGGCCTCCGGCTCTCTCACTGACCAAACGCAATGCCACAATGCAAGCATTGTTACTTTACGCCGGTATTCTGTGAGAGGGTGCTGACCCATTCATGCTGAAACCAGTAGAAGCTTCAGCGTAACTGTACCACCACAAATCTATATTTGTTTTTTTTTATATGTACACATGATGTTGATTGTAGGAATCATTCTCTCTGCGAATGCTTAGGCTAGTCTATGCCTAGACGACGGTTCTCCAGATCATGTACATTCTTTAATTGTTCGAGAAACAGATTCTCTCTTTATGATGTCCTCCCTCTTTATGTATATTCCCCGTCATACTGACCTGGCGTGTCTCTTAGCTTTAGTGAATAATAACCCTTTGATTTTACATGCCTTGTCCTTATTTATTAAAATTAACATAATCAAACTTTAATCAGATTGGCTATTTCTTAATCGATATGTACCTAACTCTGGCTATATGTTTTGTTGGAAACGTACAATAATTCGGCCTGATCACAAATTAATCACCTTTTTCGAATTACATTTCTAATCGGTCTCCTTCGTTTATGACACTATCTGCCACAGACAGCGCACACTCTGCATCTAAATGACATTGCCGGAATTGTGTATTACGTACACACGGCGCCATAAATTAAAGAAGGAGGTTGTTTTTTTTATTAATTCATTTTAATTGTTAAATAGGCGGTAACTGATACACAATGATGCACATGTGGATGTGGTTCGGTTATGATCTCGGCGAGTTCCTGTTTCCCGGGCTCGACATCAGCACGCGATGGGCCTTTGCGCTCACTTGGATTACGCTGTTTTTCGTCGCTTTACTGTTCGAAGGATCGAAGGTATGTTGATAATGATTTAATACCTATACGTAGTAGAACCGATCGTGATTTGATTATTTGTGAGCGATTTTTTATTAACCCCTCGGCTAATTTTTAAACATTTTTTTTAGCTCAAAATGGCGGATCATGTTTTTAATTGTTTTTTTATTTCACGACATCGTAAATGTCATGGGTTGGTAAAAAAAGTTCGTACAAATAAAAAAAATGTGACTTTATACATTTGTTACTTTTCAAAGTTTAGTAATAAATCGGGTATTTTTTAAGTTTAACAATCTGTTGACCTGTACGTCATGAGGTCTACATTTGTTTGTGTCGATCTTAAACCTTTATGATTTATCTTATTGTTATACGAAATATGTTTCGTAATTTTTTTTTTCCGCTCGAAAACTTTACCGTTTCCACTAGTATAGAAGGAGATTTGGTATGTATAGTCGACTACATTTGTGGTTTGAAACTAAAATAATCATACATTTAAAAGGCTTTGGATATAGTGTGTTACGCGCGAGCTAGACAAGCACCAAAGCAATCGTTCCTAAAGCATAATAGCGGCTTAATAAGTGATGAAAAATACAATTAGAAATAAAACTAAATCATCTTTATTAGAATGATTGCGACATTCCCTCGATCACATAGTTACTACGGAACCCTTTGAAATTAGCGCATTCTTCTTTAGACATCCTTATTTAGAGTTTTGACACATCTGTCTGTACATTTTCGTAGGTATACTTAGCGAAGGTCCAACGCGAAGCGCTGAAGCGGCTGTATCCACACAGATCGGACGAACGCAGGACTTTACTATGTGATAGGTGAGTCCGTGTTATTTTTTTTATATATGCTTTATAGCTAGTCAGGCAGACATTAGAAAATGTCCTACAAGAATGCCGTGGTTCTACCAGGATGGTTTACTTCTATGAAATTGCAATTATATCATTTGAATCTATCTATGTATATCGTAGTACCTTTCGAACTCGCTATCGATAATTTTAAACTTTAGTAGATAAATTCTTGTATTCCACGCACTTTTTCTAATTTGTGGGAGAGATTTTTGTTTTTATTTCTATTATTATTTATAAATTTTCTTACATTATTACTCGATTCCCGGGTCCTAAACTGACTTTAACTGGAACTAAGCCCGAGTCTAGGTTTGCGATGGCCGCTGGAGCCGAACCCCAATTGTAAATGGATTGTCTAACATCCTGAGATGCGCAAGGTTTACTTTGATTTTTTAACCCTCCTTACATACGATAATAATTGCGGTCAGAATACATATGAGTAATAAAACATTATGAGACCTACATAATATTTTACCCGAAATGCTGGGACAAGGGCGGCCCTGACATAAAGGAAACAGACCAACCGCTGTAGGGCTAGATCCCAGGGGCTCTTCAGTGTTAAAGAAAAAATAATGCTTTTTGCACACTTCATTAGTTATTTGTGAATATATGTTTAATGTGTAAATATACCTTATTTGTTGAGAAGCAAGCGAATCGACTTCAAATTCTAGCTTTAATTAATTTACCCGTAACCGGTACGCATTAGAGGCAAACAAGTTTTAAGTGACCTATGGTGTTGGCTTTATGGGCCTTTACAACTTCACCGAACTACTAAGGAGATCGCTTAAGGGCCTCAGCCGATTTAGGAAATAGCACAAAGGCAAAGGCCTATGGGCAGCCGCGGCTTGGGCTGTTTGCTGTAAATTGCAACACACGCGCATCGAACTAAAGCTTCATATCCCGATATCACTCCATTCTAAGACATCTCTTGCACCGGTCGCAGCATTAAGGTAGGATTTCTTTAGTCCACGTTGTATATTGAATCATCGGTCTGCCTTATATTGTCCTTAGTTTGACGGGCGTCACGTGTCGCTGCCGGTACATGTGCGTCTTCTTAAATATTTCAGTTTATTTTGATGTCATGCATCAATTTACTTTAGACAGACATTGTACCGCTGTAAACAAAACAGACAATGGCATCGTCCCAGCCATTGTAAGAAAATAACGCAAACAAGTATTGTTATATCTTTGTTTCCTATAATAAACGATATGAATATTTTAATCCAATGAATATTATAAACAAGAAAAAAGATTGTGACGATGAATGTTTATTACATTCTCATGCAGAAACTACTGAACAGATTTTAATGAAACTTTATAGTATGTAGTTATGTTTCGTCAGTGCGAATACTTTGTCCAACAAAACATATTATGACGGTTGTTTATTCATGCATTTCGAAATATTACGTTTCGGTTTCTATTCATGCGCCACAGTTACATACAATTTGGTACGCTTGAATAAAAAACTGCCTAATCCATTCTCAAAAGGAGGAGTTTAAGAATAATGTAATCACCACATATAAAAAAAACCTCCGTCGAGTCTCTTTGTCCTTCTGTTCGCGATAAACTCGAAAACTCCTGAGCGGATTTTCATTCCGTTCATTAATAGATAAAGTGATTCACGAGGAAGGTTTAGGTATATTGTAGCACGGCAAAATGACTGCACTGTGCGTGATGGTAAGCACAGTACAATCCAAAAACAATGGCTACCACCGAGCGACACACTATCCATCGCCGGTCGCCTATGTCATGCCGGCCTGCGAAAAGCTGAATATGCACAGGCTGATCCCGAAACGCGACCCGCAGAAGCGAATCACTGTGACGGGCTTTTTCGCCATATACATGGTAGTTGCGACCCAGTCAGGCTGTAAAACCCTACCACCCCGCTTTCACCATTGCCTCGTTCGTTATTCAGCAGGGTGCCCCACGTGCACTTGAGGTTGGCTTGGGTGTCTCGAGTCTTATGATGTTATTCGACACCCCTTACACCCCAAAATTTTGTTAAGAATTTTTGTAAATTGGTTGAAATATAACGATAATTATTATAACACAACAGAAACGATAGAGATACGCAGACGAAGTCGCGGGAATCAATTAGTATTCATATATAACTTTTCCACGTGAAGCAATGTTTGCGGTACGGCGCAGTGTGTTCGTCCAAGTAATTACTCGATTACACAAAGTGTTATATTTTGTGAAAGTCGTTCAACCGTGTCAAGGTTTCTCCTACAATATCTGAAAAACTACTTGACTAACTTTTTGGCGGAATTTTAGAATGCCGTGTAGTAGTAGATTCTATATTTTATTCATAATCTTGTGTTATATCACTCTATGGGTTGTAGTATTGGTGGCGGTTTACGTAATATAGTTTAGTTATTGTGCACAGGTGAAGTGGATGGGAAATTATTCCACGGAGCATGGATTCTGACTTGCCATAAAAACTCCCTGAAAAGTTCTAACAAGAGGGCCATTACCTTGTTAGAACGTTGAAATGATTGCAAGAAATTTGTAAAATCATTACCTACTCGACATTCGGTGGTAGTTTTGACGTTCATAAGTGCCTTATTAGGCCCTAAAATGAATAAAATATTTTTGATTTGATCATAGCAGTAATCATCTACTAGAAGATTGGTTGCCAAAAATAAAAAAAGATTGCTTGGTTTTGTCCTCTGCAAGTAAAGTTATGCAAATCTAAAAATTTTACAAGGTGACTCGATATACGATATGTCGTGTTTCGAGGTTACTAAATTGCCTATGGACATAGATAACGGTAATGTAGATGTTTTTCTTGTTTTTAGCTATTATTATTAGATTCTAAATAAGAATATAGTAGAAGAACCTCGTTTAATCTTAAGCATATTAAGACACGGCGTCTACCGATTTAACTTCCTATAATAATGGGCCTGAGCTCTTGGTAAAGAAAAACATCGCGTCAAAGCCATAAAATGGTGATTAGACTTTGTTATGAAATGGTTAGCTACGACTCTTCGGTTGAAAAATTGTCCTTAAGCGTTTAATTTTTTCTTCCAGCAGCTTCAGTTGAAAACCACTCTCTTCCAGGCTTAACGTATTACTTCCTAAGTTACATTATTACTTAATACATAGCGAGATTGTGGCCAAATATTAAACCTACACCGGGTTATTACAAAAAAGTTAAATACGTATTAAATACTTGGTTTAAAAGGTTTCCTAATAAATGCACCGCGCTTGCCCGAGGCAAGTTCGCGTTATCCTTTTTCACAAGTCTAACCCAACGTAACCAAAGCGAGACAAAAGAGCAAGATGGTGAACATTCAGCGACCGCGGTGCATTTAATATGAGACCTTTTTAAAGCCAGAGCCTTATTAATCAAATACGTATTTAATTTTTTTGTAATAACACCGATAGAGTATATAAAAAAAACTAAAACGCTTGACCTATTTGCAAAATATTTGTTATCTGTACTGTATAATATAATATTATCAAACTTATTAATAAACAATAGTTAATTGTGCGTTACTAATAACTGTATTTTTATTATCTTATCATTTTATTGTTACAGCATGTTTAAATTATATGAATTTATTTTTCATTTATATTGTGTTATAACTATAAAATAATATAAAACATATTAATGATTTCTAAGTAATAGATGATAATAAGCCTTCTAATATGCCGTCATTGCTTATTTCAATTACAAATTTACATACAAAATTTTAAATTATACAATAACGCTACAGGTGGCAGTTTGTGGATCAATATGTGAGCGATGGTGATGTCTGGAAATGACGCATTCTCTCTGCATCCACCAAAAACAAATGTAACTATCTATGTTTGTAACAATATATATCGTAATGAAACAAGACTAGATACCGAGTTTCTTCCCGGTAATTCACGATGACTGGGGCTGTTTTTCCGAACCGGTGGTAGCTTTGACGTTCATAAGCGCCTTCCCACGGCCTATATTGTATAAAGTGTTTTTGATTTTGATTTCTGTAGTTTCAAATCGTTTCTTTTAACAGAGAGCAAGGTAACATGGAACCAACTACCAGCCGAAACACGAATACTGAGCCGGTCAGTAGATGGACTTCGCTAAAGATACGGTGAGTCTCACTCTTATCCTTGTAATTATCTTCAATTTCCTTTTTTTTGTTGTGTAGTCCGGTGAAGCTGTTAAGACCTTGACAGGTCAATAGCGTAGTCAGTTGGAAAAAAATATCCTTTTTTTTATTTCTGCAGGCTCACCTTTTTTCTACATTGTTTATTTTATTAATCATGTCAAAGATCGTTTTAAATGTAAGCAACTAGTGTCATTTTATTTAACTATTATACATAGGATTTTTAATTAAGATTATTTTGCCTGTATGGTGCCTTCAATCTTTTATTACCATTTATAAATTATAATCCACAATTACACAAGTAGACATAGATGTTAGTGTGCCTTGATATTGCTTGAGCTTCCTTTAAATTAGCTGTACGTTAGTGAACCGTATTAAATCGTCAGGCGTTATGCGAAAATCAAAAGAAGCGAGAGATTCTGTAAAGTTGGTTTTCGGAAAAGCTATTTGGTCGAGATTAATGATATGCCATGATGTTTTGAATTCTCTAAGTATTGTCTTATATAGGTACTAGTTTTTTTTAACGGTTACGCTCCAATAACATAAAAGTTTAAAGCTCCATACAATGTTGGCACCATAAGCTTAAAAAATACGAAGCTTTTTATGAAACTTTGAAAAATAAATTATAATTATTATATTTATATTAAAAGCATATTTTTGAAGTGAAACTTCTTTAGGCGCATGAGGGTAAAATTTTTACAGATGTAACGTCACGCAGGTATGCAACGGAAGTGACGTCATTTGCAGTAAACGCAGATTTTTAATCTATTTTTCAAGTCTCGGAAATGTAAAGTTTTAGATTTGTATAAATATAAACAAGACTTATAAATTAGTTCGCCAAAGAAGTTTCACTTCTTACATGTGTACTTTGTACGCACGCACTTTTTTCTATGCATAATTTATTTTTAAATTATTTTCACATTTGTACAAACTTTTTTATACTAAACCATCAAATTTATAATTTATGATGCCGTGATATTAAAAAAAAATCGAAGCGTAACGTTTATTGTATATCGTATATAAAAGTCGTGTTTTCGCCATAGATCCTAATTTTGAATCTGGCACCACTAGGTTCCGCCTTAAGTAAAAATTAATTTCGGTTCATCTGGTACTTTAATCTCAATATATTTAACCTTATGTTAAAGTCGTTGGTCTAAAATATTCGTGACGAATTGTTTTGTATTTTTAATTCCTAGTACGTTGGTGAACGCGCACCAATCTACAGTGTTCATTGTGCACAACTTAGTCGGCTACCTTCTCATGCTGGCTGTGATGGTCTACAACGTGCACCTCCTGCTCGCAGTAGTCTTTGGAATGATGCTCGGTTAGTTTTCAGTAACTAGGGATACTCTCATTAACCCATGGACTTTTGAAAACCATAATAGCTTAAACTCCATGTAAACGAAAGTAGACCGTATGATTTACAGATCAACGGACTACTTGGCTCGAAATTTATAAACATGGTCCGCCATTTTGAGATCTAGGTCTTAAAGGAACATCCGAGGGGTTAAATAAACTCAATCACAGCGACAGTTATATGGTTATATTAACGGAATGCGATCCTTGTGAAAAAGAGATAACCAATAATCTCAAGAGCGCGAAAGATGGATTAAATCGTTTCGTTCCTTATGATGTATGCATAAATGTAAAAGTTTTGTTCTGTTTCGGACCAATATTGTTGCCGGGACATTATTTGTTTTTTGTTACCTCTATTGAAAATATTACTGGTGGTGTTGGTGGTTGCATGGTGGTAGGTAGGGCTTTAAGTCCGCCTAGCTAGCTAATAACTACCGACCTTCAAGTTGAAAATCTGCCGCCAAGTCCATTTGTTACAAAACACATCTTAATTTAATCATGTCTTATATCTCTGGGTCATTACCTCAGTCAGGAAAAAATGGACCAGTGTTGCCATCAGTGAATAGTAGTGGAACGAATGTTCCGTTCAAAATGTAATCTTACATGTGTTTATACAAGAAATTGCTAATACTATTTAAAGATACACGATAATGTTATTCTATTTTCATTTTCAGGTTATTTCTTATTCGGCACGAAATTAACAAGGTTACAAATGCAGTGTTTCAGTACCAAGAGAGTTGTTATATGCACGCCAGAGTGTGACGATACTGGTGAGTATTCTAACTTATAACCTTGTTTCGTGTGTTTAAAAATGTGATACTAATGTACATTATTAATTAAGGGGTTTTTAAAACAGATATAACATCCCATTGCTTATAAAGTTTTTTTTAACAAGGATAAAAATCGAGATAAAAATCTACTCCAAAAAATTTGCTCGGAATATCTTTGACCATAGTTAGATATCTACGTAGTCTTGCATTGTCATAAACCAATAAATACATCAATTATTATACCATTCTACTCCATTTTAAAGACTTCCCTACTGTATTTCCGAAATTCAAGGACAAGTGCTAATGGAATTATAAGGAGACCCGCTGGAAGTCATACGATTTGCAAAAAAAAAATCTTGTGTGATTTATAAATGACGCAGTTTTGTGGTGACAAAAACGTAAAAAAAATGTGTGGTTTTATGAAACAACGACACGACGCAAGTTTTTTTCTAACTTTTTTTCACTGAAATATTTTCGGAAAATTATTCGATTTAGAGTATGCAAATCGCGTTTTTAATCTTAACTTAATAATTGGGAATGAAAATGGGAAACGAATAGTAGACAACATATCTAACGATACATTTTAATTTCAATCTACGTATTAGAGTACGGAATACATAATAATACAATCTTTCAGATGATAGGCGCATAATAAAAACTATGCATAATATTTATTTAAATCATTGAATCATTTTGAATCGAGCCATGGGCTATGTTGCCATAGTCTGTTCTGCCGAGCGCTTTTCACTTTACCCCTACTCCGCGGCCGTGCGCCGGCTGTAATGCGACATGCGATAGATAGACGACAAAATTTGAGGCGATGGAAAATAAGTTACACTTTAAAATATAGAACAACTTCATCCTTTTTGAAGTCGATTAAAAAGTGTATTAACTTTCTAGAGTATCATAACCTCTTTTAACTATTGAATATTCGAATGGAGAGTTGAGTTATCGATTTTAACTAGCAATATAGCAATATATATTACGTTATCCTTCATTCGCTACGTATAATCTCTCCTTTCTGATACGCTAAGACCGGTGCAACACGGAAAAGTGTAGTTGGGAGGTGTGCGAAGGGAAATTGTGCAAAGAGATGGACGCCTTGGAGTTACAGCAGACAGAGACCGAGTTAACACCGGAGCCCTACCAACGCGACAAGTACTAGTACTTGCCCACATACAGCGATGTTGCGCGATGGTCATATCTATAAACAATAAAATATACTACCGGTATGTTGTACAAAGTCCAAAAATTTTGGTTCAATTTGTTACTATTACAGCAGTTTGTTTTTAAGCCCCTTTTGATAAGCTTTGTTTATTTTTGATTAATTCCATATGGCACTTATTTTAGTCTACGCATTTCTTGTGATGGTTTCCTGCATTATTATTTTTGATATACGTCAGGACCGTTGTAAATTTCACGAGAAGTTATTACTAGAGGCATGTAAACATAACAGAAAGGAAAGTTTCTTTTATACTTTATTGATTAAGTAAAATATCATTTACTCTGCAAGAAATTGCGGGCGACTGTAATATGTATTTAAATATTATGTTAATAAGTGATTTATTTGTCTCTAAATTGTAATAATGTGCATTTCTTTAGCTAGAAGTGTATTTATTTAAAAAGAAATAAGTGACTTTTACGCAGAATTCTGTGGTTTTATTTTATTGCTATATAACGCGACATCGCAATGCATCGCTGTTTGCGTAGATCTTTGTTTTAAAATTAATTTTTATGTTCATTTTAGTTAATTACATATAATTGATTTTTCTGTTTTCTTTTTTTACCAAAGCAGGTACACTTTCTCATCACAAATGTAATATTTAGTATAAAAACTCGATAATTTTTTTTTTTTTAATTTGCAACCCACAGGCTTATTGACACCTGTTACCTGTGACAGCTGTCAAACGTTGCGTATAAATAAAATAAGACTTCATTTGCATATTCGTTATTTTGTAACTATATTATTATCAAAAGCAGATTATAATTCGTTAGTTTTATTTATGCTTATCCATCTAAGCTAATAAATTATGTTGCGTTAAACGTAGTAACATCACCAAGTAGTTCATTTTAATTTATTTATTGCTTGGTTTTTAAATAGCATTGTATCATTTAGATATCCATTTACCTTTTTGTCCGTTGTTTTTTTTCCACCAACACTTATTTATTGTATGAGTTGAATTTCTTAAGCCTAATTAGTTGTATGTATGAGTAAATTAAAAAATAATAATTCTACAGCTGAAACATCAACTCCACCGTTATTGAACACGTCAGTGAGCTCCGAATCGGATTTCTTTATATGCCAAACACGCACGTGTATACAACCGTCACATTACTTCCCCGCGACGACACAGGATGACGCTTCGAATGGCGAACAAAACGCCACATGTTATTACGGTGCTAAGAAATGTCCGTCCAAGGTGGCCAAAGTTAAGAGAACAGGTGTTGCTTCGACCTCGCACTGCCGACACGGAGATAGTGAAAAAGAGGAAAGTCCTAGCGTGGAAGATGCACAATTACTGAGGAGCGAACACCAAGTATGCTGCAAGAAGAAACAGGAGCCACCGACTGATGAGAAGTGTTGTAAAAGAGAAGTGAACGCGGTCGTGCACCAAGCAACGCCGTTTTGTACAAAAGAAGAGAGTGTAGAAGAAGAAAACAGACTGGAAGTGAGAGAAAAGAGTCCGCAAATTACATGCTGTCACAATACAAAGACATCCAGTGAGAGTCAGGAAGAGATAATGAAGTAACTTTTAGTGTTAGAAATAAGAACTGAGGGTGCAATAACATTGTTTTTTTGTATATTTAGTGTGAGAATTCAAATGTTTTCTTTTCGTCTTGCGATTATTTAATTAATTCTGTTTATGCAGCGATAAACACTTTCTCAAAATGTAGCCATATGCAAAAGCCACTTCTTTTGATAAATTGCCAACTAATGAGACTTGAACAAAAAAGGTGAACAACCTATATTTTTATTGCTGTTTAGATGTATTTTATCTACTTACATTACGTAGGAGCAAAGGGTTCACCGTATACTGCCATTACAATAAACATTTGGGACTCCATGGAGTTCTAGTCACAACACAATTTTTTTTTTAAATATAATTATTAAATAAATTACATAATTAATTAATATAAAAATATTAAAGGCCGCTCATAAATATAATATTAATAGTAATGACGTATCCAATAGTGGAATATTTATAAAGTTATATTACTTTTATAATGTAGTCTTCCTGACAGGGACGTAGCTACTGGACGTGTGAACAAAAATTCATCCAGGACTTCAAATTCTTATTAATATGAAGATTGTATTGAATTAAGGACGAAAATAATTAGTACTCCTGGTTTGTCCTGAGTAACAAGTCGTGCAAAGCACAATAGCAGATTTTTAAAAATTCCTTCACCCCCTGTTCACTGAAAGTAAGCAATGCTCTTACTGCCAAGTGCTTACGTAAACATTTATATAAGTAGTTTTAAATATGTATATATAAATAAATATTGTTGACGTAATCACCACCCCGACCCGCGACCCCTATATCATTACAAATAAGCGAATGGCTCCATAATACATTTTGATGGGACCCTTTTAGGACTAGGTACGTCACTGTTCCCTAAAGCATTTTAATACCATTTGATAACTTATGCTGGTAAGTTGACATGCTTTGAATTTGCAAATAATACATTTTTACATGGTTTATCTCATTGAAAATTATAAGAAAATGTTGACATAGAAATTCCAAGTTTCAATTTATATGAATTCTTGATGTAGATTTGAAAATTGATTATGAAATTATACGCCTGTTTTTTTGCCAGTCGTAAATTTATTATGAGTAAGGGAAAATTGGTACGAAAAATAAATGTAATTTTGACAGGTTTGTGACGTATGCAATATCTTGTTAATATTAGTAATAATTAGTTTAAAAAAATGTTTATTTTATTTTTTTACATATCATTTACGAGTATAAAGACTTGAATATTTTTTTCAATTTATCGAATTTAGTTATATTGGTAGTCAGTTGTTTTTTGGGAGGTTATAAGTATACCTGTGTTGCCATTTAATTGTGGTCTTCCATTTAGTAATAGACACTGTAATGGCATTAGACACTCCTTCCTGGATCGTTTTTACTGTATCTTGTTAAACATATTATTTGTTGTATTTCTCTAATGATTTTCTTTTGATATATTGTCAAATAACGTAATAATTAATATACATATTTATTTTTTTAATTGTGGACTTATAACAACGTCATAATATCAGCGTTGTTCTGATTTAATGTCAATATTTCGCTGCATTATCCTGAAACACTGGGACCAGTATGTTTCTCCTAAACATATAAGTGTTTGGTGTATTTATAATGAATTATGAAATACAATAATATTAGTGAAATATATTTATAAACATCACACTCAAGTTTTAACATAATAAATAAGATAATAATTTTACTAAAAAGAGAACAAGTATGTAAAAATTGCTATTTTTTTATATAGAAATGTTGTAATAATCAAAATATTAAAGTAATTGAATGATTTTTTTCTTTTTGAGGTCCATTGGCTCTAATTTTTTATATACAATGTAGTGGCGTTTTATTCTGTTTAAAACTATATAAATATTGAACTGTATGACAATAAAATATTGTTTTCTTACTAAAATTGTAATAATACCATAGACAATTATGTTGGTTCATATGTTTTAAGTTGTTAATATTTAATATTCTAATTTTTTGTATCGATAGTCTCCAAAATTATTTATCTAAGTGCTGGAGCATCAAACTCTTTGATCTCGGTGATTTTTAAGAAGTTATTGTATTGTTGGATGTCTGAATATTCGTATATACTATAATATATTGTTTCGAACTTTTACTATATGTTAATACTTATAGTAAAAATTCGAAATAATATATCGTTATAAACATATTTTTTTTCTTTTACAAGCATACCTATTTAAGATTAGAGTTCTAAAGTGTTATAGACTTGTCTCAATCGACAAAATAAATTGCCATCTTCGTTTCCAGTAATAAAATTATGCTAAGAACATTGCAGAGTTTCTTGTTGGTGTTAATTTTTTAATTCTTATAGTGTGTTACGTGCCTTATATCGTCGGTGTTTGCCAAATATTCTGTGTAGTACAGTATTATATATTGTTGCGGCAATAAAATTTTTTTTTGATGCTTTAATTTGTTTCAATTATTTTAAATACATTCAACAAATCTACAGAAATTTCACACCCTATAACGGATCTCGTCTCCACTCAAGTTTAGGATATAAAGGAAAGAATATGCGACAAAGTTAATTCGCCTAAATATTGCTATAGAAAATTGCCTGCATTGTGATAGTAAATTTTATTTTTATATTATACTAATTTGGAAGTTGAAAGTCTTTTGTGGGCTAACAGAGTACAATCAGTATATTGCAATTACATCGATTCATATCTTCGCTCGAGTCAGATAGTAAATAATTTGATACTGAACTCTAACCCAACAATATTGTAACAAGTTTAGCGCTTGGTTGACAGGAGAATGTTGCGGCATAAATTGGTTATGGGGGTAGTCCAAATTATTTTTGACACAAATCATAAATTGGTGACCATAATCAAATTCAAAAATACTTTACTCAATTTAAACCATAATATTTTACGCTTATGAACGTCCAAACTGCCACTGGTTCGGACAAACAACCCCAGTCATCGAGAACTACCAGCAAGATATTCGATCGGGTTAATCGGGTCGGGTTATATATAAATATATATATATATATATATATATATATTTACAATACATTACATGTTACAATCGTTTGTAGTGGATGCCTAGAGAGGAGTCAATTCCAGACATCACCATCGTTCACATATTGATCCACTCTGTAATAACCTTTTGTTATCAAAATGACATGGCGCTTAAACTGACAGTTCGGTAACATGCTTTGGAACTTTATAGTAAACCCTAATTCTATTATTGTTTTACTGAGTCTGAAACATGGAACGATCAGTTTGTTACAGTATCTAGTATTTTTACGGATATATATTAAATTATCAAGATTGTATTGGGACGGTAGAATTAAAATATAAAATTCCTGAAACTTAGTCGATTGCTCGAAATGTCCGTTTTGTAATAAAAATATGGTGTCCACCTCAGCTGCCATCCACCAGAACTGAATACCCTAAGACATTGAGCTATGAAAGAAGTAGAGTAACCTAGCAGTGGCAATATCTGTTAGCTGGCGAATTTTATGTACCTACTGTGAATGCAGCAGAACTTAATCTGCTCGCCTATTTTTTAGTGAGAATTGTGCACCAATGTAATTTAGATGATTGGCCATTTGCCCGTAACCTTCTCGCAATCGAACTGGCTATTTATAGTGTGCATTGTCAAGAAAGCTGGTGCTTCCGTGACATCGGCAATTGTGGCGGAAAAAACTTATCAGTTAAGTGAGCTTTTATACCGCTTATAAAGTAATACTTTCGGCATTATATTGAAGGAGTATCTCCCTCCTGCCAATTTATACAGCCCACTGATTAGGTTAGGTAACCCGGCCCGTGGGAGAGGTAGTTAATACCACACAACGGAATTGATTGCAGTGGAAATTTAATTCACAGTATGACAATATTCGTACAAAGATTTATATTCTGTAGGAAAAAAATGATGCAGTCCTTGATGACTACGGTAGTCTATTTAGATATCTAACATTGGTTATGTTCTACCGACACACATATTTCTACTAATATCAGTTATTTTCGCTGGTATCGGTTTGCTTGTTGTACGGCTATAAGAAATTTATACAAACCGATAAAATGTAATTACATTAGATTTGATAGAGTTTATAAAAATGAGAGATAAATCAAGAAAAATACTAAATCCTGTTAATTTTACTGATTAGGTACCTCTCTTGTTAAAGAATGGTATCGTGAGAGCTTGGTGAAGAGTGTATCATCTATATACGTATATTTCTCTTTAGTAAACAACACATGGTCGCCGTCTGTAAATGGTATATGGATTTTGTACAATTGATATGTTTTAGCTGATATGAACTAACTTTGATGAAAAAAATAACTTATGTGTAGATCACACGCAGTAGTACTGAAATCTTCAAAAAGAGAGCGATAAGAGCATACGTTCTGCAATCTGCTCCCATTTTACCCGACACAGTGTTTACTCCCACCATTTTTCGTCGCACAAAAAGGTTGCCGATCAAAATTTAATTGACTTCCCATAAGAATTAAAATTATATTTATAAAATTTAAAGTGTTCGGTTAGTATAACATGAAACAACCAAATAGGTCCAATAACAAGGATATAAAATGAAAAACAAGTTGTATTTTATCTCTTTTATTTTATCATCAATTATAATATAATAAAACTGTAACATCAAATGACATGTTAAAATAATACCTTAAATAATATATCTTATAATGAATTTTATATAAATAATCACAATAGAATGCGGCGGGCACGGCTCGAGGCTTTCGCGCGTCTCGAGATTCAACAGTCGGTTTCCAGAATTGACATGTGTCATTCGAATTTCATTTTTATTCTTAAATCCGTATACTTAACAAAACAGAGACCGTGGTTACAAACTTTTCATTCAAATTATCGATATCGATTTAAATCGATTATAAACATGATCTTGGCCGAAACGCTGCAGTATCATTAAAATATTAATTAAATTTAACATAATAAATAATAATAACGTATTATATAAAACTGTACATTTGATATTGCTATCGACTAAACATGTGTCCAAATTAAACATACATAAAAGCAGTTTTAACAAATCACAGAAATATTAGACATAAAAAGTTCAATAAAACTCAAATAATAATTATATTAAAATATAAACCTCCACTTTTTAAATACAAATTAAGTTTTACGTAATTTTTATATAAATCTTTAGACTTCTTCGAAAGGCCGAAATAATACTATAAAAATGATAAACAGAAATAAATATATAAATAAGCGCAAACCCAGCCGCGCCCTCAACTGCGAGGTTTTCGATAAACAATTACAACAAATATGGCCGTAGTTAGTAACAAAAACACCTATATTCATAATATTATACCTTAATACATCGACATAAACTAATACGTTAACGAAATTAATCCTTAATTACCAACAATAAAGAAGATTACAAATTGGAATGAAATAATAATGAGTTTATGAAATTTACTTCAATTTCTCATTAAACGCTCAATCGTTTCATATAAATTTAGAGAATTCTCATAAATAACAAAAGTCGATAATAATCTGAATATTTGATTTAGTTATGCTTGCTTACTTAAGAGCCATTATATTACCAACGTTCAAAATCAAATTCGATTGTTGTTTATGGACTGATAAGTCAATTATATATATCATTACATAGGATAAAGAAAGTCCCCTATCGAGTCTGTTTGTCTGTCTGTTCGCGATAAACTCAAAAACGACTGAAAGGATTTTCGTGCGGTTTTCACCAGTAGATGAAGTGATCCATAAGGAAGGTTTCGGTATATAATTTGTAAAAAAATTTAATAATCAGGGCGGCACAACGTCTGCCGTGCCCGCTAGTAGATTATATAAAAAGATATACAAATGCTTGACAAATCGTTTAACTTCATTTAAACAAAAGTTTTGAGATAAAATAATAATTAATATAAGACATTTATTATGAAATGGACAAAAAAAATGAGTACTGATAATACTTACTATCAAAACAAAGTATTTCGATTATATATATATATAAGTTAAGAGCGTATGAAATTCAGAAATTATAGTTTCGTCCAACCAAACTAGTGTTTGTTTCTCAAATAAAAAAAACATGTACCCAGTCTCTTATTATTTGAAACAACATTCTATTTGTTTAGTAGAAATGTATAAAGAATTTAAAAAATAAAAATTCTTCAGTAAAATGACGACATAAAAGAAAAATATGGACATACTGAAACTAGACTATAACAGTATTATAGTGAATCGACCAGTACAAGTTCCCCATTGATCCAGAATATTCCACCTCCAGAGTATGAATTTTAATTAACAATTAACTTATCGATAGTTCAATATATGTAAGAATAATTATTTCTAAAGTCATCGACACCGGTTCCTTAAATCACAGACGCACACAATACACATACAGTATAAAAATAAAATCAAACAAATTACAACATCAACATCCCTTAAAACACTTATGTTACGAGTGCAAATTTTATTCGTAATTGCAATAATATATTCATAGTGATTTTTCCATATAAATCTCTATAGAAAGACGTTAAATCGAAATATCCGTTTTTCCAATATTTTATTATCTATTTGACGTTTCTACATTTACCAACTATTATGCTCATATTTCAAATTACATACTTTTGACAAGATAGAAACGTAATAATGATGTTCTGGGAGCAATCTTTGTTTATAATTATAAACAATATTTTGAAAACTAATGACATTGTAGGAGTCATCTCATGCACAGATTATAAATAATATTTTGACATAAAAGGAAAACATAAGGCATCTATTTCTAATTAGATAAGTTATGTACTTTTAATTGTTGATAATTATTAACATACACAAAATACTGGCATAGATCTGTTTAAATTTATATTGTCTTTAAGATCCATATTTAATATTATAACTGTGAAAGTAAGATTGTTTATTACGTTATCCCCTATTTAATTACGTAATTGATTATCATAAAATTTTGCATATATTTTTGCTCCCGCAAAAATGTATGACTTTTTAGGGATATATCTAATCTAACATTACCGCAAACGAAGTCGAGAGAAAACAACTAGTAATAACATATAAATCAGCACTTAAAAATAAACAATTTTATAAAATCGAATACGAATATAATTACACTAGCTAAATATCGGTTATCGATATGATACAATGTCGTTGTCACTATATTAAAAGGTCATCAAGAAAATAAAATAATAGAAAAAAATTAAGGACAATAATAATATGATAAGATTTTTATGACCAGCAACTTTTATAAATTACATGTGTATGTGTGTACAACATATAAATTTAAAGCTGCGCTTAACAACATGATTTCTTAACGATCTATTCAATTTCTATAGAGATGAGTAATGTCTCAAGTTTCATATAGATATTTATAACTCGATAATCGATCAAAAGGAATTATACTGTATATTAAAATGAATATGAGAAAAAGATGAGATGATGCAATCACATTTACGATTGAAAGAATTCGAGAGAAAAACAAGATTAATGGTCTTCGAAACTAAGCAATGGGCATTCGAAATTCAATTTTTTTTTTATAGAATGTAAATCACTAATAATTTTTTTACTAATTATATACCTACAAGTTTCTGGTGATCAGAATCGAAATTGAATGATCAATATGACGTCGATCATGCAATTTTGACGGTACACTCTTTAGAAGTGTAAAGAAATTAGTTTTGTTTTTCATTTGTCTGAGAGACATTTTTATTCGAGTAATAAATTTAAAATGGGTTATTGGATATTCATAAATATATTTTTTATTTTTGTTGTAAAATGATAATAAATACTTTCTAATACTTTTCACATTCGATCAAATGAAAGGAGATCGAATGTTCTATAAAAACTTTTTGTTTTCATATTATATCTATTGTTTTTTTTTTTTATATATAATAATATGATCAATTTCATAAAAAGGAATAGAGGATGCCTTAAAAGGCATGGAGATCTATACTTTATGTAATCTTTGGCAAAGTTATTCACTTTAGCTTTTTCGGATGCAATATAATAAGTTACATTTGAGTATACAGTTGAACTAATAGAACCGCCAAGGAATTCAACACAAATCCTTTTTTAACTTGTTCTTATGTTTGTTAGTAGAAATATATTAAATATTACATGCTAAAATGATTTTAGTACCATAAAGAGTGACAAACAAACAATATTTTAATAATATTTTAGTACTGTGTAATAATCTTTCGTTGTTTGTTCATAAAGTGAAAAAGATATCTGTGATAATCTTGCCCTCTTTTGTACTATAACACAGTATAGGCACTGGGATTGTTCTGAGATTATTATCACATACATGGTTTGAGAGAAATCGGGCTCGAAGGACCGAAATAATGATAAGATATATCAAATTTCAATAACAGACATAAATCACTTCTCAATAAATGCAATAGTGTGTTTGTCTGTTTGTTATCACTACGGAATAAACAGATAACTAGATCTCGAGAAAGAAATATTTTCTCATTGGGAAAGAGCTGGGAGTAAGTTTCAGTTACTTCAATAAATAAGGATACAACAAATTTCATGAACTCGTAATCCTGAAATGTATTTCAATAACATGTAGACATATATCTCTTACTGTATTCTGTTGCGATTCCCCTAGGCCATCAACTCCCAGTACTGCATAACGCGCTCACCAGAGGGCGCAGCCATGCCTTGAGGCCGGATAAAGTTAACCTCGATTGTCTTGAACCTCTTTTTGAGTTCGGCATCAAATAACTGAAAATAGTTACGAGTTCAATTGTCACTGACATAGATACAATATTCTGCAATTAAAACATTAGTTATAACCGAAAGCAATAGACAATTCTTATTGTTGATATATGGCATGTAATGTAATGGCATGTAACAGGCAACATCCCAAACCGAGGTGTGCCGTGCACCCTTGAGCTAGTTGTCAAATAAAATCGGCTGAGTGCCTTAAGCGCTCGACTTAGTAGTCCGGTGAAGCTGTTAAGATCTTGCTAGGTCAATAGCATAGTCAGTTAGGAAAAAAAAAAACTTATTGTTGAACTGATTTACTTCTATTGATGGTTTAGTTGACATTATGTTCGGAGACCGCGTTGATAGACGTAGGTTCGAATCTTAGTAACCGAGTCAGAGTTTTCGGTGAAGGATAATATCGTGATGAAACTATGGCACTGGACGACGCACATTTAGTAACACAGTCTGGGTGCCCACTACGACTTCAGTCGTTTACGCCACTGTGTCTTGTCCGGACCATTATTAGGTCAAAACAATATCGAAAGTAATATGCGCATTATTTATCACCACACACAATATAGCCGCAACAACAAAAAAAACCGTACTAAAGGGTTTTTTAAACTCCGTTTGGCTAGTTTACAAGGTGAAAACCTGTCGCCAAGCACCTGTTGGTGTCTTCTAGCAGCTGCATTTGAGAACCAATACTCCTTTACGTGTAGCGTGTTTACTATCTTAAACTACATCGATAGGGGACCGGAATGAAACCGCCATAAAGGCAATAACGTCTAAAACAGTTAAATATATATATATATATTAAAAAAAACTACCCAATAGATGCTCACAAATACGATTTTTAACTTACATATTAAATAAAACTATAGTAAAAAAATGGTGCGGACCGAGAGTCTGCAGATAAGAAAGAAAAAAAAACTACATCGTAATTTAACATAAGATAAGATTTATGGTCGTGTGCCAAAAATATAAAAAAATCTGCATCATTCTCCGAAGACACATGTCTTATGATGTACATGATGAGATAGAGGAATGGGGGATTATTAAATTAATTATACGATGAATGAATTATATATGAAATATATCTATGTACATATGTACACAGTATACATATAGGACATAGGAAGCGTTCGGTGACGATGACGCGAGTTTTATGATTTTATAATCCCCCCTAAAAAAGTGCTCAACGCTCTTAAGGGAACATACCCAAGCCAGTGACACTTTCAGAGGGGTCTTCAAAGTACCCCTCTTGGTCACAGGGAGGAGGGAGAGAGGTTAGGGTTTTCATCACGTAGTCAATATTATCTAAAGGAAATCTCATGCTTTTAAAACTCACAGACAGCAACACTGATATACATATACCAAGACGTCAGCTGATTGGAAACTAACAGTTTGTAGGGCTAATAAGCTTCGTCTCTAATAAACTATTTTCACTGGTAACTATAAGTATTCATGTACTTTTGTCGCCAGGCGACAAATACTGTATTAATAAAGATAAATATGAGTCAAAGATATATATTTGTTTGCCAAAAAATATTAAAAATCGCATTTATAAACTGAAGGGGGGGGGGCTTAAAAAGTTGTCAAATATGGAGAAAAAAAAGAAGAGAGGGGGTTTATTTGATGTACTGACCGCGGCCGTGTCCTGCGGCATCAGCGTGAGCGGCTGCGCGCGTTCGTCGGCGGCGCCGAGCACGGCGGCGGCGGCGGCGCCGAGTGCGGGCGCGTAGTGCGAGCGCAGCGCACACACCTCCCACAGCGACGAGCCGATGGCGCGCGAGTTGCGGGCGCACGTCTCCTCCATCACGTACGGGTCGTTGCACACTAACCACCAATGCACACCATTCATAAATACAATTCTATATCATCAATACATATTATAAAACAAATTCCTCTGCCTATCTGTTTGTTCGCAATAAACTCCAAAACTACTCAACGGATCTTCATAAGCAGATAAAGTGATTCACGAGGAATATTATCTAAAGGAAATCTCATGCTTTTAAAACTCACAGACAGCAACACTGATATACATATACCAAGACGTCAGCTGATTGGAAACTAACAGTTTGTAGGGCTAATAAGCTTCGTCTCTAATAAACTATTTTCACTGGTAACTATAAGTATTCATGTACTTTTGTCGCCAGGCGACAAATACTGTATTAATAAAGATAAATATGAGTCAAAGATATATATTTGTTTGCCAAAAAATATTAAAAATCGCATTTATAAACTGAAGGGGGGGGGGCTTAAAAAGTTGTCAAATATGGAGAAAAAAAAGAAGAGAGGGGGTTTATTTGATGTACTGACCGCGGCCGTGTCCTGCGGCATCAGCGTGAGCGGCTGCGCGCGTTCGTCGGCGGCGCCGAGCACGGCGGCGGCGGCGGCGCCGAGTGCGGGCGCGTAGTGCGAGCGCAGCGCACACACCTCCCACAGCGACGAGCCGATGGCGCGCGAGTTGCGGGCGCACGTCTCCTCCATCACGTACGGGTCGTTGCACACTAACCACCAATGCACACCATTCATAAATACAATTCTATATCATCAATACATATTATAAAACAAATTCCTCTGCCTATCTGTTTGTTCGCAATAAACTCCAAAACTACTCAACGGATCTTCATAAGCAGATAAAGTGATTCACGAGGAAGCTTTATGTATAAAATTTGCATAAGTTTTTTTTTATTATCAGGGCGGGATAACGTCCGTCGGGACAGCTAGGTTTCAATAATCATAAAAGCAATGTCATTGTTAGATTCCTTTATCTTAAAGTCATTTTTATTTTCACATGAAATACTATCTGCTAATTCTGTACATACTTTTAAAAACAGACTTAACAACTGGCTATGGCCCAATAAACTGACTTTATTAAGTGAACATTTATAGTGATCAAAAATACAAAGATTTCGACACTGCGTGTGATATAGACATCAGCAATTATGCTACTCTTCTAATAACAAATATCTATACATATAATAATACTATAATAACGTAAAACTAAAGTGTCTGTATTATTTAGATTTCAAAATCTTTAAAAATGTCTGTCTATTTGTTCGAATTTTTTTTTGTCTCGAACTGATTACGCTATTGACCTTGGTCTTAACAGCTTCACTGGACTACTTTGTTCGAACAAGCATCACTACTAAAGTACTGCGTTCATGACAAAACCTTTTCAAGAAAATCATAAAGTATATCTTCGAGTAACATTTTATTTTTGTTTCATTAAAATCGCTGTGGTCCAAGGTTATTGTAATTTTGTACATCTGGTTCCACGCGTGCACAGCTAGTACAAAATAAATAAATAACTTCTATTCGCTCTGTTCTTTAATTACAGCGTTAGCCAGGCAAACTTTCTAGTGTTATATAAAATACCGTTGGAGTCTATGGCTAATAAATAGAACACTAATTTTGCTATTACAACTGTCAAAGTCACAATAGTCTGTACTCTGTGTACCTGTACGTGGCGCGCCCGTGACGTCATCGGGTTAACGTAAAATTGACGCACAGGCGGAGCATCATTTTTGTGCTTTAGCATTGTATAAAATTATGAATTAGTGTAAGAACGTGTAAAGATTGAGAAGGAAATGGGACAAAAAGAAATTCTCTAAAATAGGTATGGATAAACATTAAATACAGAAACACAGAAATAATATTAAACATACACAATAGGCATTAGAAAGGCCCGATATAAAACTTTTTAAAAATATCTGTGATACAGTCAAGCGTTTACAGAATACAGAACAATTTAAGAATGTAAGGGGTGTTGAATAACTTCATAAGACTTGATACACCCAAGCCAACCTCACCTGCATGTAGTTGCATCCTGACGAGGCAATGGCGACAGTGGGGTGATAAGGTTTTACAGCTTGACTGGGTACCAACCACCATGTATATAGCGAAATGGCCCGTCATAGTGATTCGCTTCTGTGCATGTCCAGCTTTTCGCTGGCCAGCATGACAGCGGCGACCGGCGATGGATAGTGTGAATTGGTGGTCGCCATTGTTTTTGGATTGTACTGTGCTTACCATCAGGCACAGTGCAGTCATTTTGCCGTACTACTATAAAAAAAAAAACAGAATATTCAGTAAAATGATTCGAAGTAAACTTATAATTGAAGTCTGAAAAAACTTGATTGCAGGGCATGACGTGGGTAAAATAAATGAATAAATAGGCTTACTGATAGCCGGGGTGTCCTCATAGCAGATCATGCGTTTAAGTGCGGGGTGACGGAGCAGGAGGTTGGCGACCAGCTGCAGCAGCCCCACCGCATCCTCGGGGCTCGCCACCAGCGCCAGGCGCGAGAGCCGCTTGGCAAACGCGGCCACTAGACCCTCAGGCAAATGTCTATACAAATATGTTTTATTATTTTTAATTTTACTTTTGGCAAACAATCTTCCAGTAGCTTATCAATGCCATTGTCAAGTGGGTAATAACTTTACAAGTTTCGTGCGATCATTCAAGCAAACTACATTACGTAAAACACCACCAATATTAAAAATATAGAGCCAAATAACACAAGATTATGAATAAAATATAAAGAGCACTATATGACATTGCACGATCCCGCTAAAAACTCTACAAACATGTTCAATTCATCATTATCACGCTTTTATTAGCTTCACCTGTATGTATGTATGTAACCGACCCCTTTGAGCTTGATTTTGTCCTAATTTGAATGATCAGATTTAATTCAAACTTTGCACACCTGTCAAAGTTCGAAGACAATGCAGTAATCCGAAAAAAAAAGTTAAACTAAAAAATGAAAAATAAATAATAGTTTAAAAAAACTTTAAAAAACACGCTTAAATTTTATTTTTTGTTTTTTGGACGGATTTTTTATGAAAGCGTGTTTTTTAGTTTTTTTAAACTATTATTTATTTTTGAGGTCACAACTGGAGACGGTTCACTGATAAACACAACAATTGCTCATTGTCTAATATCCGGTATAAGAAATATACGTGTCGTTACATTTCATAATGAGTTAAACCCAATTTTAATCATTCATATAACATGTTTAATTTTTTTACATTTTTAGTTCTTATACACTAAGAACAAAGTTCATATTTTTCTGGAACTGACTACGCTATTGACCTAGCAAGGTCTTAACAGCTTCACTGGACTACTAACACTAGTGTTTATAAATTTGCATATCAGCATACAGGGTGACTGATTGCACACTCGCAATATTGTACTTGATTCTCATTCTAAATCAATAAAAAAAAAATATTTGACGTAATTATCTAGAGAAATATTTTGTGTACAATAACTAACCTCTAATGAACAGTGGGCTATAGATACTCACGTGGAGCTAAGGAATATATCGGCGAGGTGCATGAGCCGCTTCTTGTATCTCGTAGCGAACATTTCCGGTTCGAACATAGCGTACAGTCGGTCGTACATGTCTGGGTAATCGATGTTGTGGCGTCGCACCAGTTCCAGGACTCCTTGAAGGGCCAGCATGGAGATGGGGCCACCTGACATAAAATAAAAAAACAGTTACGCCTGAAAACATACTTAAAGGAAGTAAATATTGTTTTTCTTATATCACGATGGTGGCAACCTAGCATGCAGGCCATGTCTACACTATTGGCCTGAAGGGTCTTCACAGCTTCACCGGACTACATCACATATTATTATACATTATTACGTTATAACATCATACATAACATGACATAAGTAATTATTGCATTTTTAATAGTTATCAAATCATGTACCACTGGTAGTGGCTAAAGATCCAGTTTAAAATGTACTACCAGTAGTACATGACAGACTAAGATCCCGCCAAAGACTTCAAGGAAAGTTAATAAATAATATCCTGTTTCTTTTTTTTATGCCATAGAGCAACAAATTGTTAGACAACCTATCTAGTGTTAAGTGGCTATCGTCGCTTATGGACAACTGCAACACTAGGGACATTAAGTATATAGCCTTGCGGGAACACCATACCAGGCAACCTATTCCACAACATTAATAAAACATCTCGAAAACCATATTTTTTGTTCATTCTGTGGAAAAGGAGCAGACTAATGCAGGATTAAGGATTATAAGAGCAGTGTTTTGTCAAATACTGGAATAAAGAATTTTTGACTTTTGATTGAGTACCCGCGTCGAGGCTGTCGCAGAGCATGTCGGTGGCGAGGTGTGGCTTGGAGAGCAGCGGCATGAGGCGCTCCACCAGCAGCAGCAGCGCGCGGCGGTGCGTGCGCGTGTCGCTGCACAGCGGCCACTGGCACGCGAACCCCCAGCACCGGTTCGCGTACCGCCGGCACATCACACCGTTGTACGTGAACGTCACCTTATCTAAATCAGATGACAGACATACATATATGTTATACCCATGTATAACAGATAATTAATAACATATACCGGTTGACCCCTTATGAATAAATTGAATAGCTGCGCTCCAGATAATGAGACGTGTTTCTAGTCTACATGTTATCATTTATTAACTACGAAGTTTGAAGAGGATTTACATAGGAACTTTTTCACTGTCATTGTAACAAAATTAAGAAAAAAGTACAATTTAAATTTTTGACTGTTCATACTGCTTTAAACGCAAGACATCGCGCTATATCGCTATATGCTTTTTTCTGACTGTCTGCTAGTGAAGATATACACTTCATCACATTGCTTCACCTCAGTATCACCTGCTGGAGAGGAGGCGTAAAATATACCGCACATTTCGACTAAGACGCCACTGCTCCGTATGAGGTGCTGAGTTGCAGGTTAGTCCATGCTTTTTTTTGGTTCTTGTTATTTCATTTATTTATAGGCAATGCCACAAAGCGTTCTACGCGATCTTTATTTTTCACCGCACTATCCTGGTGGGACCTATTATACGGTCCCATAAAATCGCCAGATACCAATATCCAATAATTCATACTATTGTCTTTGGAATCAAAATTGAAGAGCTACAGCATACTACTGACATTTTCTTCTTTCCTGAGCATAATATTGTTATCTATTCTATATCATATCAAAGCGGACGACATTTGTTTCTTTTTCATTAGGTGACGAAGTACAGAGCTTCATACAATACTGCACCTGTGAGTTCTGTCAGTTATAAACGTCGATAAAGGATGTATAAGTGGATACATACTTTGTTTTTGAATCATACATTTAAAAATGAGCTAAATAAAATGTCAATCCTTCATGTACTATGTTTAACTTTTTTCAATTTTATACATGGAATACATAAGCAGAATTTTTGCAATTTCTGACCTTTCCCTTCCTGGTTACCAAAAGAAAGCAATGCTCTTAAAGGAAGGGGATCCCATGATTATGCAAATATTTAATTTTATTATTTAAGTATTTTTAAATCTGTCCTGTATAAATAAATATAATGGTATTGTAATCACCACCCAGACACACCCTAACCATAAGTGGTGAAAAATAAGCGTATCACGACTACCCGCCCCCATTAATCCTTACATAATACTTGAATGGCCTCAATATTTTTAGACTAGGATCAATCGACTCTGAACGGTTGCAAGTATGTGAGATGCAAACAGAGGTGTAGGTAACTCCCGATAAATACGATAAAAGAAAGTGATAAGAGGTTTATTTTGGTCTAACTGTGGTTCAAATGAGAATGTGGCCTAAGACAGTAATAAGCTAAGCCTAAAAAAAAACTAGGCTCTCTAATGACCACATCTGAGGATGTATCACAAATGGTTTTCATCATCTTTTTCACTGTACTGTGCCTGATGGTGAGCACAGTATAATCTATAAACAATGGCGACTATCGAGAGACACGCAATCCCTAACCGGTGACCGCTGTCATGCCGGCCTGCATAAATATCTCTTCACGTTACGCTTGAAGGACCCCATATTATAGGAAGGAGGTAACACACTGACCGGGAGATTGTTCCACAGCTTCACGGTACGGCAGAGATACGAAGTTGCGAATTTTTAAGTTCATGCCCAGATAGGATTTACCGTAAAACTATGGCTCCGAAGCCCAGTGCGTGTGGTTCGGGTATGAAAAGGAGAAGAAGGTATTAAATTAAATAGCTCTTCAGAACACTCGCCATGATCCAGATGGTAGAACACGCTCAGTGATGAACTACGTATTTTATCATCATTCATTAGGACCTATCGTTAGTTTTTTTGTAATATTTTGTTAACAAGTTAACAACCAGCTTTAAAAAAAAAATAGCTTTCAGCTATTAAAAAAAATTAACTTCCGTTTAATTTTAATTCTTATTTGACTCCTATGGAAAAGTAAAATGATATTTAGCTTAGAAACGTCGTATCTGTTCGTAAAAGACCCGCCAAATTCGGTTTCATTGTTTTGTGTATTAGCCTAGATAAACAACAGAAATATTAATTTTATTTATATGCATAGATTTTGATACTATTAGCAATGTAAAATACACACTTACTTTCAGTTGCACAAAGCACTTTTATTTCCTTCTCCTCAACATCTCGTTCTTTGACTTTGGTCTTCATTTCGACTGGGATCTCTGTCACCAGCAATTTGTCCAGCAGTTCCAGATAATTCTGCATGTATATTGGAGTTGGTGACCTGGAATTAAATAGTGTTTATTATAATAATTGCACCACATCTAATGCCTGAGTATACACTGGCTGGTCTTAAAATCTGAACATTAAGAAGTCTCAAGTCAATGATAGGAAATTCATGGGTTCCCATCTAATTCTCCGTATTTCCTTATTTCTTTGTTTATTATCTATACATACAATAAGACTGTACTTTTTTGATTTTTGTAAAAAAACTGTTGCAAGTGTCTATAAGTAATAAAATACATGTCAATCATTTTTTTAAATGTCTGTTTGTCTGTTTGTTTAGACATATCACTGCACAATTACTGCTAATCATAAATTCTTCAAGAAAATCATAAAGCATATGATGACTTAAGTAACATTAAGTTTATTTTTCAATAAAATTGGTTTAGTCTATCAAAAGTTATTGTACTTTTAATAACGACGCAACTAAAGTACGAGAAAAAACTTGATAAGTAAATGGACTTAAGGTATTCAGATGACTTTATTAATTATTATTCTTTTATATAAGGTTGCACAAAGTCGTGGGCACAGCTAGTGCATAATAAAATGTTCCAAATATCCACAAACTATACACTTTAGTATGTATTGTATTGAAAGACACAAATAGTGGTCTTACTTGCGGTAGGCCAATGTAGAGAGCACTTTAAGCCCATACTGCTGTACGTCGCCGTATTCGGTGAACTCCTGGAAACGTGCTATCGGCGCTGACATGGACATCTCAGAGTCCAACAGCATTATGAATATGTTCTGTAAAGATAGTAAAACTACTGAGCAATCACATTTTATTATACCACTCCTGATTGGTTTTTTTCTCTGGTTTCTTTTGTATTATTACTGCGAAATCTTTATTATTATTATTATTAATGTACTTAACATTTATTATTATTTTACTAGACTATTATTACTATTATTCTTAACCAATGCTATTATTATTATTTAAATTGTGAGTATTATATATATATTAAGCATCCGATTTATTATTGAGACTATGGCCTTTATGGTCACTTAAAAATCATCTTTTTTATCTTATTCACCTTTTTTTTAAATGATCACAAATACTATGATGGTGAATGGGTAATACTTGTCAATATACTGCTGTCATCATTGTTTTAAGCACTAATAAGACAAATTCTTCTGTTTAGAAATTTACTAATCCCAATGGTGAATCATCCTTTTGATCTATTTTAGACATATGGTGGAGGTTTAAATGAGTTTCAAATCTTTCGTTGATTTATTTTCCTTCGATTTGATAAAAATATATATGACACTGGCAGAATAGAGAATTTTCCACATTTTTATAGAATAGAATAAAGACTAGCATATTGTTTACCTTGAGCCTGGTTGAAGGGAAATAAAAACCGTTGCTGCGTTCTAAGGGGTACCGGCCTTCTGCTTGCATCAGTTTACACGCCGTGACGAGCGCCTGCAAACGGGAGTTGACTCGTCCGTTCTTTATGCAGGCCAGGGTACGGGTGAATGCAGTCTCGTAGCACTCACGGAGCCATCTCACATACATTGCCTCTGGGCTGTGGTCTGCAAAGTTGGGATAAGTTGTTATTACCGGCACTTGACAATGTGATCAGATTAACCCAATTAGAGGAACATGCGGACTTTTTTTACTAAAATTTACTAGACATAAGAAACACACAATAATAATAAAATCTCTAAACACTAAAGCTTGTCATAGGGAACATCCTAGAACACATTTGAGGAACCTATTGGATCTGATTAAGTGCCGTGTTTAAGTCCACTCTTTGTGACAAGAAAATACGAAAATCCGTCACATACAGTGGAGTACGAAAGCGTAACTTCATATCCCGTGTTTATAATGCACTAGCTTCTGTCCGTGACTTCGTCCGTGTGGAATAGTTACTTTGCTGACAAACAGCGGAAGCTCTCAAAAGGGAAAAACACCCCGATTTTGTAACATTCTTTATTGGTGCTCCACTCTTATTGGTCTTAGCGTAATGATATATACCTTATAGCCTTTCTCGATAGATGACTTATCTATCACTGAAATAATTTTTGGTTGTTATTATCATCAACAAAATAAGTTATTGTCACATAGCATCAGGTAGTGCAGTGTTTTAAAACGTTTAGTTCTACCAATATTTTGCTACATCCAAAAGTTATAAGTAGAACAAAAAGAAATATAATAAAGTGTAAGATTAACACATTATAATAACAACTTATAGTAAATTTAATTGCCTTGTATACTAAAATAGCTTCTGCCCGTGACTCCGTCTGCATGGAATAGTTACTTTAGGCTAACACTAACACGCAGCCGAAAGTCTCAGCAGGAAAAAAATCCTGATTTTGAAACATTCTTCATTAGTGCTCTTATTGGTCTTAGCATGATGATATATAGCCGTCTTATATAAATGATCGCCCCATGTTTCAGACTTTGCAAAATCAGTAATAGTTTTTTAGGTATTAGTGTTAGGTTTTACAAAAAAGTCCCAAAGCATGTTAACAATTTGCCGGACTTTATGTTTAAGCGCCACATCAAGCAGATTTTAGTGTCAACAGGACAAAGTGGATCAATATGTAAACGATGACTGGAATTGACTCCTCTCTGTCCATCCACTAAAAACGATTGTATGATGTATTGGAAATATATATGTTAAAAAGATGTACCCAATCGAGTTTCTGGCTGGTTCTTCTCGATGACTGGGTTGTTTTCCGAAACGGTGGCAGTTTTGACATTCATAAGTTCCTTATTCAGGCCTAAACTGATTAAAGTATTTTTGATATAATTTGGTTTGAAATAAGCTCTCTAACAATGAAAGAATTTTTCAAACAAACCTGTAGTTCCTGAGATTAGCGTGTTCAAGCAAACAAACTCTTCAGCTTTATAATATTATTATAGTACCTATAGTTTATATATACTGATAGTTTATATTGTTCTTATATATATATATCTCGTATATATTATCGGATATATCTCTAATTATATCTGAATTAGTATCTTTAGTTAATTGTTATGTAAATATAAAGCCATAAAGTCAATTCATTTGTTTATTATCAATACAATGTAATTATATTTCTAGACAATTCTTATCATCTGTTTGTTCCAATTCTATAGTATAATTTCAGACCTGCAGATCTCTGGCATTAAAGTTGCTTTCTAAATATCCATAGGATTTACGAGATCTTAGACAAAAATAATCGTTTTTAGATTGATTAAGAAAAAGTGTTGATACTAGATATTAATAAGGAATATCTAGAAAAACTCGGAAATTACAAAGAAACATTTTCAGGTTTGAATGTGTACACTACAGAACTTTAATTATCATTAATGATATAATAATACTAAAGTGTATCTTTCATATTACAAGTTATTTATTATTCATTGGATCTGGATAAATAAAAATATAGTGTGCTGTATTCCAGTCCTCCTTTTTATTTTACTTATATTCATATATATATCTATACCTTTAAAGGAGCATTTCTTGTATATTTTTATATTGCTATATATTCAGGATCTCGGAAACGGAAGCAGCCAATTCCGTGAAACTTAGTATGTAGGTGGTTTCGGGGATAAATCGATAAATCAATCTAGCTAGATTTCGTTCATAGAAAACTTTTTTATCTGAGTTTTCAGGCAATGAAAAAATATGGCTAGAATATAAAGAAAAATTTCGCCTCTGCTGCCAAAACAAAAATATCGGCTGCTTCGAAAATCCCTCTAACCCCAATTCAAATCTGAGTGAGACCAAAAGAGATCTTTTTTAAATTTTTTTAATTTTATATAACATGCTTATTTTGTGATGCAAACCAAACAGTTTATTTTAATTTAAAATTGTTTTTTAAAGAATGGAGCTAGGCCATCCTCCAGGTACTATATATTTACAAAACATATAACATCTGAGTATGCATAAGGGATAATTAGTATACTATGGCATTATATTTCATAACAGACATGCCCAGCTTTGCATGGGTACATATATAGAATTCAACTTTTAAATAATGGCGTCTCCTAGATAGGAATACTGCCAGTGTCAAGTTAGTCATGAGAGAGTCACTTTATAGGTAGTATTAAATAATAATTGTATTTGCTCTTCCAGATTAGGCAGGTGTATTATATCCAAGGAGAAATACAATAGATATCATGCTTAAATAAATAAATATAAATTTACATAATAATTAGTGTTAGTAATGTTAAAGTTTAATTTTGTTACTAGTTTTAAAATTGGCCAATGTATAGACAAACGGAGAAAACACATATAAAAGCAAAGATTTAAAATCAGAAGGACGAGGTATACTGTTAGGCAAAATATCATACAAGGAATATACTAGATTAGGACAATTGAAGATGTGTTCTAGATTGCCTTCACCTAGCCTATATTCACATATTAAGTTGTCCCTGATTCTGAGCTTTGCAAAATGGACTGGAAAACACATGTGACCTATCCTTTTTAGGTTTTAAAATTTACAGCTATCCAAGCTTAAGCAATTAACCATGCACCAGAAGACTCTTCATAAAAACATTAATTATGTCATGTTTAATTTTAAATATGTGATATCTTTGAAGATTGAAATGATATGTTATAAAAGGGAATTTAGAGACATTAATTGCAGAAAATATTTAATTAAATGAGGATCAATGCAAACATTATTTCTAATTGGCTCCTAATTCACCAATTATGTATAAAAGTCAAAAAGGATTGATGTGGGGTTATTCTTATGATATATACACATACCATCGCAGACTTTTCTATAGACATTTAAAAAATATTTAATAGGATTATAATCCCTTGAATTATAGTACAATTACTATAGTAGTTTGGGACATCTAAATTGATATTATCAAGCAGCAAAGCTCAGTTTTTTGTTTGTAATTAATTAACTCATAAAATACTTAATTGACTTCTGTAAATCTTACAGTTATAGAAAATTATATTATGAAGATGTAACATGGGCTGTATTCTATTTCCAAAAACCTACATTAACATGAGATAAATTGGTGAACAAAGGTTAATTTTCAAAATACACATATAAAGAATTGCTTTGCTGACATTTACCATATTCAGTTCAATAAACTTGAACCCATAATAATTGACAAATCTGCAGGATACAAATGCAGATAATGTACAATAATTGTACATTGTATTTATTGACAGGTAGCAAACATTTAAAACAGGTGATAGATTTAAATTCCTCATGAGCACCCCTTTGAATGAATTATAACAATATTTTTTTAACTCTTCTAATTAACTTTTTTATATCAAAGTACTGTATTGTGGGTGCTGGTAGGTATTTACGACAAAAATCAATTCTGTAGATGACATGCTCGTATGTACGCAACCGTGACCTTGAGTTTGTAACAGTGGAGTCACAAGTATAATGTGTAGGTGATACAAGGCAATTTAAATCACAGTTTACAAACATATAGATTATAATGTATTTCATATTGATCCGTCTTGTAACGAGAATGATAGTTACACCAGAGTTGTAGATGCGAAGCGATCGATCCTTTATATAAACGTAGGATGTCACGTTGCGAAAATTAACGAAACACGTTACCAGTTCACATTACTCATCCTATTATAAATATAAATAAAATTTCATATAATAAAATGTTTTCAAATGATGAAACTCCTGCTAGCACGAAAATCAATAATTATTCTAAAAATACACACACAACAGATGAAAACTTACCTGCTGGTTTAAGTGGAACAATTTCTTCCACTAAATCACCTCGTTTCAGTAGTTCAGAGAACATTACTTCGATTGTGAGCAAAAGCGGCGTGTAATTGTCCGTTTCTGCCTGAAATATATTGAATAAAGTTAGTATTTGTAATGTATGTAACCTATGACGCAGTATTATCATGGAAAATTCATCTACATAAACTCACCTCGAACATTTGCAAGATATCGGCTACATTGTTAGCATATTTTCTGGAGTTTAAAAACTCGTTAGCTTTATTTCGAAGGTGCGCTGAGACCATTTTTGATAAATTTTGTTGCACAGTAGCCATTTTTGTATTCGAAAGAATCACAGAAAGAAATCAAAAGATATGGTCCACAGACTGGTACAAATATGTAGAGAAATATCAATTAATTCTATTTTTTAATTACTGGTTTAACTGGATACTTGTCTTTTAAGTAGCAAATTATTAATGTGTCAATTGTTACAGAAGCTAAGAATATAAATTCATAAAAAGTATTATTCAAACTATACAAGAGGTTAATATATTTAGTTTTTTGACAATATTTTCATACAATTTTTAAGTAATACATCATAATATATTTTATTATACCAGATTAGTTATGTTTATAAGCTATATGCGAAAACGCTACCGCGCCATGCCGTTAAGAAAATATATTTGAATAACAATTTGCATAAAAAAATTGTGCATTTGTCATATAATGCAATAACGTTGGTGTTTATTAAATATTTCATAAATCTTTTAATTATGAATTATAAATAAAATTAATTGTAATACTGATTTTTTTATTCTCAATCGTCATTATTCCGCAACAGTGGTTCTAGGACACGTAACTATTAGACGATGTTAATTTTTTAAATGAGTCAAAATATGTTTCATAAATGAAATATTAAAAATTTGCACATTTCTGAAATAAATATTTGAAAAAAGACATACTACTTACACATATCAAAGATTTTTAGTGATATACGTTTCCTTTTCTTGAGGATGGAAACGAATTATACATATACAGACAGAGGAAAGAACAGAAACCAGAAATAAAGTCTATGATTTAAAATTCGTTTTAAATTTTGAGGTTATATGTCAGACAGAACAGCGGCGTTTGTTTTGATTTCATTAAAAATAATATTGGAACATATTCATTAGGTTCTAGAGATGGACGGTGATTTATACGATGAGTTTGGTAATTACATAGGACCCGACCTAGAGTCCGATTCAGACGACGAACAGAGCGTTTATGGGCAAGATAATAGAGATGGTGATGAGGAAGCGATGGAAGAGGATGAAGACGCCGATGCGGAGCCAGAGGTGGCTCCTATGTCGGTCGTATTACACGAGGACAAACGGTAAATACATTTTTCTGTACTATTATAAAGATGTAAAGTTGTAAATAGTAGAAATGGCTGAATAATATATATGTATATAATTATACTTGGTCATAGATTGTGAACCATATAACTCTGTATGAGCAGCCGGCTATAATGCAGTCTACCCATTGACCCTCTAGAGAAATATTCAGGTTGGATAATCTTAGAGCTAACACTTGTCTTGAAAACATTCTCAAAAGTTGAAAAATATCAGTGTGTCCCAAAAAAGTAACGAAAGCTTCTGAATAACAGGAGTTATAAGCCAAAGAATAAGTTAAAGCAGCATACTGATAATTTTCTTATGGGAAGCAATTTATTTGGAAACCTATAAGACATTAATGGACTACTTACTATTCAGTTAGTAATTTGTTGTAACAATAACAATATTTTTGGTTTTACTTGTTTTTATTTTATCCTTGTACATAGAATTCTAGTTTTAGTTTAGTTTTACAGCAAGCATTATAGCAACCATGATTTTGTTATTGTTAATTGACAAGAAATGCGCCATCACGTGTGCAATTATGTATTGCAGTGTCTCATATGCTTGTGTCATATATACACATGTGTGCTTAATTTGTATGTGTGTGCGATAATATATGTATAAGATATTTTCTAATCAATTTGGGATTAGGATGACACAGTCAGTCAAACACAATTGAGTTTCTCTGTAAGAAAAGATTTATTGTTTTATAATACATGAAATAGAAGTATCTATTTACTTAGTACGTTAGAAAAACTTACATACCTGTAAGAAAAGAAACAACATTTAATGTTATTATTAACAATGTATGTTCCTAATCACAATTAGAATATTTTAATAATAATTATTATTATTATTATTTGGAATAACACACTAGCAGCTAATAAGCTGATGCATGTGTATTAAATAACTTGGAGATATCTTCGTGGTCCAAACTATTCTTAAAAGAGTTTATAGTGGGAGCCATCACAACTTTCTCCGGTAGTTTATTCCATGCTGTGACCACTCTATTAGGCAAGAAGTGCTTGACTGGGTTTCTTTTTGCTAACGTTTCACAAAGTTTTAAGGGATGACCACGTAAATGTTTATTGTCATTGAGCTTGTAAATATCTTTAAGGCTGGGCACATTGTAATAACCAGTGAGGATTTTATATGTTTCTATTAACCTGCCCCTTTGCCTACGCTGTTCTAATGTGGTAAGGCCAAGGTTTTTGAGGCGCCGTTCATAGGGTAAATTACGTATTGCGTATACCATCTTGGTAGCCCTTCTCTGTACATTTTCAATGAGGTTAATATCTTTCTTGAAGTAGGGATCCCAGATAATATACGCATGTTCCAGGAGAGGTCTTATATAGGTCTTATATAGCTGTATAAAAGTCTTGGCTGTGAGACACTTAAACGCCTTGCGAGTGATATAAAGGATGGAATTCGTTTTCTTCACAACTCCGTGTACATGAGTTTCCCATTTAAGGTCGTTGGATATTGTAACTCCCAAATCCCTTTGTGTTTCAACTGCGGTTAATTGCTTCCCACCAAGATAATATACTTGATGAGGATTCTTTTTACCAATGTGCAGCACGTTGCATTTATTTACATTTAAAGTAAGAAGCCAGTCTTGTGTCCACTTAAATATTGAGTTCAAGTCATTTTGTATGGCTTGCCATTTGGTCCAGGGGTTAGCAAACAATTTGGTATCATCAGCAAAGAGCGACAATGGTAGTTGTAGAGTATTTTTCAGGTCCGTAAGGTACAAGATAAAGAGTAATGGACCAAGTACTGATCCTTGAGGAACGCCACTGAGTACACTTCGGGGATCGGACATGACTTCGCCTATGCGCACCCGAAACGTTCTACCAGAAAGGAAGTCACATATCCAGGCTAAAATGCTTCCACGTAAGCCAAGGTGTTCTAATTTGTGTATGAGGCGTTTCAGAGGAACACGGTCGAATGCCTTCTCATAATCCAAGTAAATTATATCGATTGGCTGTCCATCGCTGTGGTTTAGTGTCCACTCGTTTAAGCAATTTAATAAATTTGTTGTAACAGATCGTTTTGGGATGAAACCATGCTGCTCATCCAGGGTGATCTTTTCTTGTTTTAGGAATTGTCGTATGTGATTTGCTATCATCTTCTCCATGGTTTTGCACAAAACACTAGTCAAACTTATGGGCCTATAGTTAACAGGCAGCAATTTATTTCCTTTTTTATAAATCGGCACTACATTTGCCATTTTCCAGTCGGCTGGCACGACTCCATCCTTCAGAGATTTGTTCATGATGTTAGCTATTTCCTTGCTTAGGGCTCGTGAGCATTTAATAATGGAATTAATATTATAAATTATTGTTTTCTCTTAACAATCACGAGACGCTTATAGATTAACTTTTCCATAGCTTACAAACGTCATCTGTCAATCGAGTGTGCGTTCAATGGCGTTTGATGCACGGAAAAGTTTCAATTAAAGAAAATTATATAATTTTCTTTACATATGTATAATTTGCTTAGTTAATTTAGCATCGTTAGATTCACTTAGTTGCATTCAAGGCAACAGCCCAAGATGAGGTTTGGGTACTTTGACACCCTCGAGCTTATTGCAAAAGGGTTAAGTACAAAAAGTGCTCATCTTATTATTCCCATGAAATTGTAAAAGCTCATCAGACCATCGTTACTCAGTTAAAAAAATTGCATTGTCTCTAGCAAATTTTGGTCTCGGTTAACAAATACCCTAGTCACCGAAATTTTAAACTAATGACATTTCTAATTTAAAAATTAGTTATATGTCAGTGAAAAAGTTTGTTTGATGTATACAATAGAAAAGTGAGATAAGATAAAGTGATGTTGTAAATTCTTTAAATTGAAAAAGAAAAAATGTTGGATCACACAATTTTTCTTTACATTTGCGGTTTTGATACAAAATCAATAATTGAATTTTTACCACAAAATAAGTGTTTGCAATTTTTAGATACTACCCTCAAGCTGTAGAAGTATATGGACCTGATGTTGAAACTGTAGTACAGGAGGAAGACACACAAGCTCTCGATAAACCACTAGTGGAACCCATAAAGCACAAGAAGTTCCAGCTGCAAGAGCAGCAGCTGCCAGAAACAAATTATGATATGGAATATATGGCTGATATGTTGGATAATACTAATCTAATGAGGAATGTAACACTCATGGGACATTTGCACAATGGTGAGTGTTAAATAATTACCCTCGCATCTAGCATTATTTTAGGTAGTTGCGCTTAAAAGTTAGATAGCCTTTCTAGGTTTTGTTGTTTGTATATTTACTTTTAGATTGGGTCACAAGTGGACCAAAGATATAAACATGATGTAAAAATATTAGATTAGCAGTAATTCTACATGAATTAACTGTCACAAAGCAGTAGTGTGTTCAAGCTGCCATATTCTACTCAGAAAGAGGTGATTGGAAAAAGGTTAGCTGTTTTAACTCCGTCCTCAAAAGTAGCAAAGCTTTATGACTGACTTCAGAAATTTGATTTTTCTTAGGTTAGTTATACATAACTATAACCATATCGAGTTTCTTGCCGGTTCTTCTCGATGAGTGGGTTGTTTTCCGAACTGGTGGTAGTTTTGACGTTCATGAATGCCTTCTTAGGGCCTAAATTGAATAAAGTGATTTTGTTTTTGGTGGCAGTGGTATTCAACAAATTTTGTGTTAAAATGGTTATTGTATTTTAGTGCTTTATAGGTAAGGGCTAGTGTCGACACTCATGAGATCTGTCGATATCTGATTACAGATTTGTTTTTTATGATTATAATTAAGATAATATATAAGGTATTAATAAGGTATTAGAACTATTCTGCTTTTAATACTGGGATTATTTATTGACATGATTTATTGATAATACACATTCTTGAGGTCAGAATCAAATGTTATATATATTTTTTAATACTTTCTTTTACAAAATTCTTATAATTTTTTTTTCTGGCTGTACACAAAAGTATTCTTATATTTATATCTAATTTTTTATAAGTTCTACAGCTAAAATGGTTTGATGCATTTTAACTCATGAAGTATTATTACATTCCTCTTAACTGTCTCTGTAAGTAACATTGGATATTTAGGTAGGAAGTTTTAATAATGTACAATGATAGATATAAAAGTAAGTTGCTTACAACTGAATAAGTTTTTTACTGCAGTCAGGTAATATTTTGTTTTAGTACAGGTAGAAAGCGTGTTTTTTAGTTTTTTTAAACTATTATTTATTTTTCATTTTTTAGTTAAATATTTTTAAAACTTTTTTTTTGATTATTGCATTGTCATCGACCTTTGACAGGTGTGCAAAGTTTGAATTAAATCTGATCCTTCAAAGTAGGACAAAATCAAGTTCAAAGAGGTTGGTTACATACATACATACAGGTGAAGCCAATAAAAGTGTGATAAAAAAAATGTTTTTTTAGGTAAAACATCATTTGTGGACTGCCTGATGAGACAGACTCACCCAGGGACAATAAACAATGAAACTACAATACCCATGCGGTATACAGATACGCTGTTTGTGGAGCAAGAGAGAGGAGTATCCATCAAATCAATGCCAGTCACACTCTTGCTAAAGGATGTGAAAGGAAAATCCCATTTACTAAATATAATGGATACCCCTGGACATGTGAACTTTAGTGATGAAGTAACAGCCGCATTGAGGATCTCAGATGGTAAGTGTTTGGTATGATTTATTATGCTAAGTCATATTTCAGCTGTATGTTTAATTTTGAATATACATACAGTATCTTACCTATCAGATATTGTTAAATTTTAATTTTTACTTGGTGTTAAGACTTCTACAGTATAGAAGAGTATGTACAATGTACATTGTACAATGTACATGTACAATGTACATTGTACATGTACATTGTACAATGTACATGTACAATGTACATTGGGTTTTAGAATATAATTGGTTATGACTTCTAAAGTTCACAAGGTAAAATGCTGATTATCCTTGATAGGATTTTATAAAGATTTCTCTTATTGCTACTTATACCAATGGTGGCCTATTCTTTAGTGTCACTAAATTGGAAAATATGAAATACACTTGTGGTATAATAATTATTGGGTAAATAGTTGATAGTTATACAAGGAAACTACTGTCATTAATAGCACAGAAGATGGAGTGTATTTTATGGATATATCTTATGGATAGAAACTGAAGTCAGGCTTTCGAAAAGACTGTTAAGATAGTCTAGTTTATACCTGTATCAAATTAAAATAAAAAATACTTTATTCTATTATGGCCCTAAGAAAACGTTTATGAACATCAAAACTACCACCATATCGGAAAACAACCCAATCATGGAGAAGAACGGGCAACAAACTCGATTGGGTTTAACTTTTTAACATATATATATTTAAAATACATTACATGTTACAATATTTTTTTGTTGATGCACAGATAGAAGACTTCAGATATTAGATCGTATACATATTGATTCACTCTATAACAACCTTTTGACTCCGAGAACCTCTTGACATGGTGCTTAAACATATATCCCGGCAAATTGGTAGTATACTTTAGTTTGTTACAGTTTCTAGTACTTAGATCATGCTGGTCATTTAAGAAATCCAGCTTTTCAAAGTTTATGCAGACATGCATTAAATTGTCAAGACTTTAATGTAGTTTTTAAAACATACTCTGCACACGGATGGTTGAACAGTGTTAAGGAGAATTTAATGGTAAAAACTAATTGATCTAGAGAACTAAGTAAAGGATAATTGTTCATTCTAAATTTTCTTTCAGGTGCCGTGTTATTTGTGGATGCAGCTGAAGGAATAATGCTAAATACAGAACGTCTCTTACGTCATGCTATCCAAGAAAGAGTTCATCTCACACTGTGCATTAATAAAATAGACAGGCTTATGCTGGAGTTGAAGCTACCACCCGCTGATGCATACTATAAGTTGAGGCATATTGTAGACGAGCTGAATACAATGTTGGAGACAAATCAACCTCAGGATAACCCTGATGAGCCAGTGACGGTATTCTCTCCTTTATTAGGTATGTAAATTTACTAGTAACAATGCTAATGATATAATACTGCCTAAATATTATAGTCAATTTTTGAGTTGTAACAATACCTGATGGATACCTATATCAATGTCCAATAAAGCTTAATAGTTTTATCTATTACATATCATACCAAGCAGAGGATAGTTATTCAATCTTCATTAGATAATGAGTACAAATTTTAACTTTCTTACAATAGTGCATTTGTGAGTTCTGTCAGTTGGAATAAACATTACCCATCATCAACCCGAGTATAGATGTGTACGTCAACACATACTTTGTTATTTATTTCTAACTTTCCTATATAATCCTTATTTGTACCAGTATTGCTGATTATTGGCTAAAAAAAAATCTCTATTATATCAGCATAATTAAAACCAGAGGGCGAATACTAGTATCGTAATCCTATACCGTGTTATATTACAAAATTAAATATGTATTAAATACTTGGTTTAAAAAGGTCTCGTAATAAATGCACCGCGGTCGCCCGAGGCAAGTTTGCATTATCCTTTTTCACAAGTCTAACCTAACGTAACCAAAGCGAGATAAAACAAAAGGATGGCGAACTTTCAACAACCGCGGTGCATTTAATACGAGACCATTTTAAAGCCAGGGTTCAATACGTATTTAACTTTTTTGTAATAACACCGATAGTGACTAATATTATAAATGCGAGTTTGTTAAACTTAACTTAAACTATTTAACCAATCCTCATAAAATTGACTATACACGTCTTTAATCCTCCATAGTCATTCATACAACCCTCCCTGGGCAGAGAGTGGGCAGTGTCAGACGATTACCGACTAAGACTACAGGTGTACTTTATACCGCTATAATGGGGTGACAAGGAATGGCGCTTGTATGTCACCGTGATTTTCTTGGTGATGAACCTTGACGCAATGACCTTGAACGCAGTACTTTAGCAGTGATTCTTGTTCAAACATATAGACAAACAGACAGATATTCCTAAAAATGATTGAAATGTAATTTATTACGTATTCTAAGATACCTGCAACATTTTTTTTTCACAAAAATCTAAAAAGTACGTTAGATTTACATTCTTATTATATGTATAGAAGATTAAGATTTGGATAATAAAAAAATATATAATGTAAAATCACAATTTTTTATATGAAATGTATTATTAGACTATATATAAAATGTCACATTGTCAAATAAATAAATAAATTATTGCTTGCGTGCATAGATACAATTTTAATGTCATTAACGCTGGCGGGAATTAATTATTAAAAAAAAACATCTTTGGCTCTTCAGAGTCTAGGGGTTAAATATGTATGTGTATTTCCAGGCAATGTGTGCTTCGCATCGTCGCTGTACGACGTGTGTTTCACGCTGGAGTCGTTCGGGGCGATGTACGCGGGCGCACACCCCGGCAGCGGGCTGCGCGCCTCCGACATGGCGGCCTGGCTCTGGGGCGACGTGTACTTCAACGCGAAGACGCGCCGCTTCACCAGGAAACAGCCCCACGCCTCCGCACAGAGGAGCTTCGTCGAGTTCATACTAGAACCCCTCTACAAGATATTCGCTCAGGTTTGTTTTTTTTTTAAATATTTAGTCTATACATATCAAAATGAGCTAACTCGACTTTTATCTGTTCCTAATATTTTACGTTGCTTGAAACCCTTCCCAACTAGGTACAGACACGAACTAGGTGATTTAACAATGTGACTACTGACATGATTTTAAGGGTGGTAGAGCCACGCTGAAACTATTATTGGTTTCAGCATGAATGGGTCGGCTCGCCCGGGGTAGTACCACCCTCTCATTAGAAAACTGACGTGAAGTAACAGTGCTTGCATTGTTGCGTTTCGTTCGGTCAGTGAGAGCGCCGGAGACCCATCTCCCCTCCCCTCTCCCTTTCCCTCCCCTAACCCTTCCCTCCGAAAGATGGCAACGCACTTGCGACTCCTCTGGGGTTGTTAGTGTGTATGGATGGTGGTGATCACTTAACAGCAGGTGACCCACCTATTCGTTTGCCACCTATAAAATAAAAAAATAAAAAAAATGATATATGACAGGGGAGGCATTTCACGTGAAGCGGACAACGAAAAACGGTGAGGTTCTGAAATTCGTTCATATTTAGTCTATTTGGATTTCTAGTAGGTATGAATGTGAATGTATAATTATTATTTTTCTATGACGTTTATTTGTCAAGTTATGGGCTTCTAAAGACCAGTCACACCTGAAATTCAGATTTTTTGGAAGTAGTTTTTCGAATTGAGCAAATTTACAATAAAATATTAAACGCAGCGATTTATATAGCAGAATAATCTCTTTTTAATTAAATAAAACTTGGAAAAAACTTGGGCATTTTTTTTTCTTTTTTTATTACATCAAAACATAGCTTAAAATACACATAAAATAAACGTCATAGAAGATAAATAATTATGCATTCACATTCATACCTACTAAAAGTCCAAATAGACTGAATATGAATGAATTTCAGAACCTCACCGTGAAATGCCCCAGGGGTGAATGGAAGAGGACGACACGTTGTCTTACTTAGATTATGTATAAGGGTAAAAAGATGATGTTGTATGTGCTAAAATGAAAATGTTTCCAGGTTGTCGGTGACGTGGACGATACGCTGCCAGCTGTACTCACGGAGTTGGGCATTAAACTAACGAAACAGGAGGCCAAGTTGAACGTCAGACCCTTGCTGAGGCTTGTTTGCAGCCGTTTCTTTGGTGATTTCAGGTAAATGCCCACCCTTTGAGTGATAAAAATATTTACAAAATAAGTATGGTAAAATCATTATCTTCAGATATCACTTACAATGCCTTTATAGGTAGCCATAGTGCAGTGGGTGAACTGAGAGGTACCATGTTCAATCCTTACATTGGACTTATTTTTGTATGATGAACATAATTGTGATTTTGATGTGTATTGATTGGTATTTGTGTGCTTACCTTAAATTGATTTATTTGCAAATTTCTGGATCTTAAATATGTTTTGAAAGGTAGTTTATGTATGTATGTATGTTTATGTATGTCTTATGTAGATAGATATGTCTTCATAATCATTATTTAAGTAATGTCTACGAAAGTGCTACAGTGGACTTGTCCAAACACGCTATCACAAAATTATAATCACTTGATTGGGTACTTAATAGTGGTTTCGTGGAAATGGTGGTGAAGCACGTGCCTTCACCGCTAGACGCGGCTCCGAGGAAGGTGGCACACACGTATCGTGGGACATCTGGTCCTCTATACGACGACATGGTGGCCTGTGACCAGTCCGGTCGTTTGGTCGCTCACACCACCAAGATGTACCCCACGGATGACTGCACCTTCTTCCTTGTAAGTCAAACGTACACACTTCTAATTATATTTGAGAGCTAAAAAAAAATATAACAAATAAGCATCTGCACAGTACAAGACACTAAAGTGAATTATCCAATTTTTAAATTATTACGAGCCAATACCGACTAGTCGATAGTACGAACATTAGGTCAACAGTATAAACACTAGGTCATTAGTAGTGCTTATCACGCCGATATATAATATATATCAACGAATCCAATAAGCGGAATAAAATAAACTTAAATATTTTGAAAAAAAAAAGAAATTATACATTCTATTTAAATAATTCCAGGGGAAAATTCACTCAAGGTAATTGTATTTCGCAGGTTTTAGCGCGTGTAATGAGCGGCACACTGTACGCCGGGCAGACTGTACGTGTGCTTGGTGAGAATTACAGTTCGCAGGACGAGGAGGACTCGAGGATCATGAACGTTGGTCGGCTTTGGATATATGAAGCTAGATATAAGGTAAATTTTCTTTGAGGAAAGTTAACTGATAGAAATCATCACGTAAGAAAAATGCGTTATCACCACTATGCTACTTTTTTTCTCTCTCTGCCTCTTTATATTGTACCCTCGTAAGACAATGTACAGTTTATTGTACAAACTAACATGTAGCATTCAAGCCTAAGTTCGAAAAAGAAATTTTCTCCTCTATAGCTCAGTGTACAATAAGATGTACATTCAAGTTTTATGGATTTAGAATTTCATCATCATCAGCCTATAGTCTGCAAAAATATTCTTTAATTTAAAACTCAGGATCACCAAAACGATCAATGTGCATTTAAATTAACAGGAGATAAATAATTAAGAAAAGTATAAAATGCATGGGCAGGAAGATGTAAGAATATGTTGTACAATATGAACACTGGATTTTAATATGTCTTGATCATTAGATTGTGGACCTTAAGAGCTACGGCCTTAGAGGTTAAATAGTTTGGGCCTTAGGAACTATATGACGGGCTATCGAGAACAGCTACCGGAACGCACTTACAGGTGCTTGCAGGCCTTTTCTTGTTACGTCTTTTTACCACAAGTAATTTTCGAAAATTGTAAGTTCATATTTTTTTACGACCTCTTCTACTACAGAGACAAACCATTGTGCGACGTGGCAACTCTTCAAGAAAGATAGATTAGATTTTATATTGGTATAACTTTGACATATAAAAAAAGAAATCTAAACATTTTATTAAAGGTTACCAATATTGTTGAAATTTCTTTTATGAGAACTGCATGCCCCCACAAATAATGCCCCCTTTAGGGATATAAGGGGTGTCGAATAACATCATATAATACTTGAGACACCCAAGCCAACCGCACCTGCACGTGGTTCACCCTGCTGAATAACGAACCAGGCAATGGCGAACGCGGGGTGGTAGGGTTTTACAGCCTGACTGGGTCGCAACCACCATATATATGGCGAAAAAGCCCGTCATCGCTTCTGCGGGTCGCGTTTCGGGATCAGCCTGTGCATTTTCAGCATTTTGCAGGCCGGCATGCTAGTGGCGATCAGTGATGGATAGTGTGTCACTCGGTGGTCGCCATTTTGCCGTGCTACTATAAAAAAAAAAATCCGGGGTGCTTGACGACAGATCTATGGTCGTGAGTCGTATTTTTATATGTGCAGGTGGAACTGAACAGAGTGCCGGCGGGATGCTGGGCGCTGATCGAGGGCGTGGACCAACCGATAGTGAAGACGTGCACCGTCGTCTCCGCAGAGGAGGAGTGCGAGCTGCACACCTTCACGCCGCTCCGGTTCAACACGCAGGCCGTCGTGAAGATAGCCGTCGAGCCGGTTAATCCCTCAGAGTTGCCCAAGATGTTGGACGGACTGAGGAAGGTCAGTATTGGAGAAAATAAAAAAGAGATATAGAGAGATCATTGGTTTTAGTAGTAATTCAGTAAATTTTATAATTTATTTTTAAAACGTTATTTAATTGTTTGTAAACGTGTGATCAAGGTTATCGCTTCTAGAAATGTCACAGATGTCAAAATGACGTAAGAGTTTTTGACGGGATCTTGGAATGTCATGTAGTGGATTTTATATTTTATTCATAATCTCGTGTTATTTGGTTCTGTGTTTAGTAATTTTGGTGATGTGTTACGTAATATTGTTTGTACATAAGTGGATTGGAAATAATACCACTGATCATGGATTTTAACTTGTCACAAAAACTCCCTAGACAGTTCTAACAAGACGGCCACCATCTTGTAATAACATTGAAATGATCGCAAGACACTTATAATAGCATTAGCTACTTGACAATGGCAGTAATTATCAACTTGTAGATTGATTGCAAAAATAAAACTAAAAAAATGGTGTTGTTTCGTAAAAGTATAATGCAAGTGAAACGTTTTTTTGAATCGTAGATTTCTTTGAAAATTTTCGGAAAATTATTTGATTGAAGGTATTAAAATCGCATTTTGAATCCTAACTTAAGAATTGGAAAATGGCAATGGATACACCGCGGCCACGCGTCATCTGTAATGCGACATGCGATAGATGGACGAAAAATTTGAAGTGATGGGAAAAAGATTCACTTTAAAGATGACATATAAAATTGTTCTGTGTATAGGTGAATAAGTCGTACCCGTTGCTGTCGACGCGGGTTGAAGAATCTGGAGAACACGTGATCCTCGGAACTGGCGAACTCTATCTCGACTGCGTTATGCACGACTTGAGGAATATGTACTCGGAGATCGATATTAAAGGTAATCCATTTATCTTAAACGTCTTTAGGTGCTGAACACTGTCAGTGAACAATAGTGAAGCGTCAGGCTTTTGTCGGTGACACTGTATTGAGTTTAGTTAGCTACCTACAGTCGTCATGAAATCTTTCCGAAAATTAGATTTTACTGTTACACTAGCAGGCCAGGCGGATGTTGTCCTGTCCTAATAATAAAAACATCTTCACCAACACTTACTGAGTCCAAGTGCAAATGTAAACCGTTCTTGAATCCACCCGAACACTCATAAAACATCATCAAAATCTGTCCATCCCGTTTAGAAGTTCAGTCACGTACACACAGACAAATCTATTCTCTTCACTTTAATACATAGTTAACAAAATCAGGCCAGATGAAATTGATTCCATCAGTTCAAGCTGAGATACCCAATGAAACATAATGAAAACCCGTGTTCTGTGCTTTTTTCAAGTCTATTTAGAGTCATTATGGTTCCTTATCACCAAGTATTAATTAGCAATAACACTGTTGTCCTCTGATTGGCAGTCGCAGACCCTGTGGTATCGTTCTGCGAGACGGTCGTAGAGACTTCATCGTTGAAATGTTTCGCGGAGACGCCCAATAAGCGGAACAAGTTGACTATGATCGCGGAGCCCCTCGAGAGGGGGCTGGCAGAGGACATAGAGGCGGGCGCGGTCTGCGTCACTTGGGACAGGAAAAGACTCGGAGAATTCTTCCAGACCAAGTGAGATTTGTTTTCAGTAAAACTATTTTAGGAGTCTTAAATGTGATATTAGCTCTTCGGCTTTATGTCAAAGGCGGCATATGTTAAAAACTGATATAAACAAATTTAAACCTTAGAAAAATAGCTATAGAGATTTTTATAGCTTAATATTGTTACAGTTCAAGTTTAGTTTTATATGTGTCGTGCTTTATCAACAGATACGATTGGGATTTGCTAGCAGCTCGTTCAATATGGGCATTTGGTCCAGATTCAACCGGCCCTAATATCTTAGTCGATGACACTTTACCGTCCGAGGTGGACAAGCATTTGCTTGCGTCGGTCAAAGACAGTATAGTACAAGGTTAGTTATAAGATTGCATAGTACAACGTTAGTTATAAGATTGCATAGTACAACGATAGTTATAATATAGCATAGTACAAGGTTAATTATAAGATTGCATAGTGCAACGTTAGTTATAAAACTGCATAGTACAAGGTTAATTATAAGATAGCATGGTACAAGGTTAGTTATAAGCTAGCACAGTACAAGGTTAGTTATAAGATATCTTTGTACTACAAAGTTAGTTATAAGATAGCCTGGTACAAGTCAAATCAAATCAAATCAAATCAAAAATACTTTATTCAGTTTAGGCCCTAATAAGGCACTTATGAACGTCAAAGACTACTACCGGTTCGGTAAACAACCCAGTCATCGAGAAGAACCGGCAAGAAACTCGATCGGGTACTTTTTTTTAAACATATATTTCTAATATATTATACAACAATGCTTTTAGTGGATGCACAGAGAGGAGTCAATTCCAGACATCACTATCATTCACATACTGATCCACTCTATAATATCCTTTTGAAACTAAAACCCGTTTGACATGGCGCTTAAATTTACAGTCCGGCAAATCGGTAACATGCTTTGGGACTTTATTGTAGAACCTAACACTATTACCTAAAAAACTATTACTGGTTTTGCTAAGTCTGAAACATGGGACCACCAGTTTATTACAGTTTCTAGTATTTAGATTATGCCGGTCTTTAACTAAATTCAGTTTCTCAAAGTTTTTCCGGACATACATTAAATTATCAAGAATGTATTGGGAGGGCAGAGTTAAGATACCGAATTCCTGGAATTTCGTTTTTAATGATTCGCGAGGTCCCATATTATATATTGCCCGAACTGCCCGTTTTTGTAATAAAAATATCGTGTCTACCTCAGCAGCCGTACCCCATAGCAGAATGCCATAAGACATTAAGCTATGGAAGTAAGCGAAGTAAACTAACCTAGCAGTGGCAATATCTGTAAGCTGGCGAATCTTACGTATTGCGAATGCAGCGGAACTTAATCTGCTCGCCAGTTTTTTAATGTGAGGGCCCCATTGTAATTTAGAATCTAATGTAATTCCCAAGAATACAGTATTGTCAACTAACCCTACTAAATTCCCTTCGATCTTGATTCTACTATCAACCTGTCTAACATTGGGTAATGTAAATCTTATACATTTCGTTTTATCTGCATTTAGCAATAGGTTATTTAACGCAAACCAATGACAAATTTCACTTAAAGTATTATTCAGATGCCCGACCTCTGAATCTATCCTTTTCACTTTAAATATTAGAGAAGTATCGTCTGCAAAAAGCACCATGTCAGCAGAGTTATTAACCACTAGCGGTAGATCGTTTATGTATATTAAGAACAAAAACGGCCCTAAAATAGAGCCCTGCGGGACACCAATTCTAGCAAGCGATCCCGCAGAGGTTACCCCATGTATGTTAACTTTCTGACAGCGATCTTTTAAATAAGAGACTAGAAGGTCGAGAGAAGATCCACAAATACCGTAGTGTTTTAATTTAAGTATAAGCGTACTATGATCAACGCAATCGAAGGCCTTAGACAAATCGCAGAACACACCAATTGCATCTTGCGAATCCTCCCAGGCTCCTAATATATGATTTATGAGCGTTGCACCAGCGTCAGTAGTAGATTTCGATTTTGTGAAACCAAACTGTCGACCATCCAGAAACTTTTGCACAGTAAAATATTCTACCAATTGTTTAAGCATAATCTTTTCAAAAATTTTACTTATCGACGGAAGTACAGAAATAGGTCTATAATTTCCAAGACTACTTCTGCAGCCTGATTTAAACAAAGGAACCACTTTGCTTACTTTCATTAGATTAGGGAAAGTTCCTTTTGATATACACTGATTAAATATATTAGCCAAATGTGGTGAAATAGTGACAATTAAGGACTGTATTACTATTACCGACATTCCCCATATGTCTTCGGTGTGTTTTAAATTTAATTGTTTGAATGTCCTTATTATTTCACCTGCACTAATAAATGAGAATTTAAATTCTGAATTTGTAGGTGCACTCATATTCTTTAAAAGAGCTGCGGCACCCTGGGCTGATGATGTTATACTTTTTGTTATTTGTGAAGGTATATTAGTGAAATAGTCTTGGAAAACAGTTGCTACCTCTGAACTGTTCGAAATACGTACTCCGTCGACACTTAGATTAAATGCGTTATCATTTATTTTATTTTTTCCTAATTCTTTATTTATTATATGCCAGACAGTCTTGGTCTTATTTCTAGACTCGAGAATTTTATTTCCTAAAAATGTTGCTTTGGCAGCTACACAAACACGTTTAAAAACTTTAGAATAATTCCTAACGTAGGCATGAAATGATTCACTATTTGTTAGTGATTTCTTATAATATAGATCATACAAACGATCTCTACTTATTTTAATACCTGTAGTTGCCCATTCACTAAATTTTTTTACTTTCTTTACACTAATAACTTTTCTTGGGCAATTTTTACTAAATTCAGTGCTTATGATATTAAATAAGCTGTCATAATCACTTTCTGGATCTTTATTTTATACACTACTAACTGTTCGTCCACTTGGAATAGTTACTTTGGGCCAATGCTAACACGCAGCGAAAGCTCTTAAAAAAACCGATTTTGAAACATTATTCGTTAGTCCTCCGCTTCTATTAGCGTGTCTTGAAAGATAACTTTTGTGCAATATTAATAACTTTTGTGCAATATTAGGTTAGTTATAAGGTTAGTTATAAGCTAGCATAGTACAACTTTAGCTATAAGCTAGCACAGTACAAGGTTAGTTATAAGATAGCATAGTACAAGATTAATTATAAGACAGCATAGTACAAGGTTAGTTATAAGATAACATGGTACAAGGTTAGTTATAAGACAGCATAGTACAAAGTTAGTGATGAGACAGACAGCTAAATAACACAAAATTTTGAATAAAAAATAAAAACCGCTGACGTGAAATTCTAAAATCCCACCAAAAACTCAACACATGATTATTTTGATTGTGTTTGTTAATTGAATCATCTTGTGTCTCAAATAGGTTTTCAATGGGGTACGAGAGAGGGTCCTCTCTGCGAGGAGCCAATAAGGAATGTGAAGTTCAAGATCTTGGATGCTGTGATAGCACAAGAGCCGTTGCACAGGGGAGGAGGTCAAATCATACCGACAGCGAGGCGGGTTAGTGTTCTATTATTATTTAATGTGTATTCCTGTGAGAAATCATTATCAAGAAAGTATTATGTAAGCAGATTTTTTTTTCAATTTCTGACCGCCCCCGCCCCCTTCGGCATCAAAAGTAAGCACTGCTCTTTCCCCTTCCTCCCATGTTTACGCAAACAATTTATATAAGTATTTTAATCTGTTCTGGTTTGCTTTTTGAATATGTCATCAAAAAAAGCAAATTAAAATAAGGCACCCCCCTTCAAACTTTAGTGAGTAACACCCATATTCCAAGACGTTACCTCGAACCTTCCTCAACCTCGACTCATTCGAGGTTACCTCAAGGAGTACCTCAATGAATCCTCGAAATCGGTATTCTTTAGAATTATTCTATTAGAATAAGTAACTAAATAAATTTAAATAATTCTAAAAGTGTCTGTCTGTCTGTTTGTTTGCTTGTGCCCGCGTCACTGCAAAAGTACTTCGTCTATAATAAATCGTCACCATGAAAAGCATAAAGCATATGCTAAAGAAACATTTAGTTTTTGTTTCATTAAAATCTGTGCCTCTAACATAAGCTATTGTAATATGAATGACGGTGCAGTTAAGCACGAGAGAAATGTGTTATTTCGTGCTATAATCGAAGAAGCTACTATTGGCATGCGTCCGTGCTATTGACTATATCTGGGGAATTACTAATGACCTGAAACGCCATTGGTTGGTGTAATCGGCTGTTCATGCATCTCGACTTTCGATTAACAATAACTCGATATCGGGTCGGCGTGATAATACGTCTAGGTAAATAACAGCTCACTTGAAACGTGAGCTTTTATTTTGTTTAGTTTGTTTGAAACACAGCCAATGTGTTTCACAATGCCGCAGTGTATTCAAAAGATGCAAAAATAATACCCAAAAAAGCAATTTAACGGCCATAGTATCTTACTTTCCCTAAATACATGTTGAATAAGTTATATTTTAAGCTTTAAAGTAACAAATAATATTAAGTTTTGAACAAAATTATCGATTTGAAAATGTGGTACAAATGTTTGGTCAAGGCTCGCCAACCACGCACAAACATGCAGAATAATGGGACAAAGTACTTTATTCATTGCGTGTTAAGGTTGAATTCACACTAAATATTGTTTATGTTGTCTTTTCATTTGTAAGTAACGAGAGTAATTTATTACTTTGCTCGTTTTATCGTAAGTATTAGATAATATTTTGATCATTCGTGACTTTATTACTAGGTATCATGGTTGTAATTAGGTTGAACTTAAAACTGTTTTAAAACTTTTTTGCTTCCTCTCTTAGTAAACAAATAGTTACACATAAGTATATATTTACGTGGACAGAATTTAGCTTCGATTTTGTACGTGACCCTTTATCTAGTTATTGTTGATCGAAGATCTCGACACTACCCCGTTCTGAGACACCATTGGTTAGAAATATCGACTGTTAATTTATCTTGAGTATTATTGACTCTCAACTTTGGTTGCAAGGCTATTAACGACTAGATACTGGGCATCCACTCTCAGACAGTTGGGCTAGTCATATCTACATTCAGTTTTGCATTTCTATATCGGCTATTGTTTATATTTGATTGATGTTGGTGCATTGATCGACCGAATCATAACTATGACGTCACTATGGATGACCTCATACATAAATAGCTCCATTTTAACTCTGATCCGAGAGATGTTATTGTTATTTCTATATCAGTATGTTATTCTCAAACCTTCTTGGGTACATCAGGTAGCGTACTCTGCTTTCCTAATGGCGACTCCTCGACTGATGGAGCCGTATCTATTCGTGGAGGTGCAGGCGCCTGCGGATTGCGTCTCAGCTGTCTACACAGTACTGGCTAAAAGGAGAGGTATTATTTTTGTTTCATATATGGCTTCACATTATCCGCGTAGTCTCTAAACCATCGAAACTCAGATTAAAGTGAAAACCTATTAAAAAGTAGTGTGGGTTTGAATATTTTCAAGCACTAGGGGCATGTACTAACAGCTATATTTGACAGTTGCTCCCATGGCTGACATTGTTATATCAGTGTAGGTGTGCACGCCTGTGTAACTACGCCTTTTATAAGCTTCCTCATTCTAGACGGTAGATCGTAATATTTAAGTCAGTACAAAATCAAAATTATTATCATTATTTATGACATAACTAAAAGAATATTAAGCGTAATATTTGCGTACATCAGGTCACGTGACACAAGACGCTCCGGTACCGGGTTCGCCTCTGTACACAATCAAGGCGTTCGTTCCCGCTATAGATTCGTTTGGTTTCGAAACGGACCTGCGGACACATACACAGGGTCAAGCCTTCTGTCTCCAGGTTTTCCACCATTGGCAGATAGTACCCGGGGACCCTCTTGACAAGAGTATCGTTATAAGGTAACTACTACAATAGCCACCAATTTGCCACCAAAATAGATTTAAAACTATATGTCATTTTCTGTTAATAAGATTTTGGCACTTTGATAGAACATTCCAGGTAGTTTTTCATCTTAGAATTGAGTTGTTACTTTTCAAAAAAAGCCAAGTGTAATTGTTACGTTATTTTTAAATATCTTCACATTTTGTACATGTAAAGTATGAAGATCGTAAAAATAAATAAAAACCTTATGAACGGCAAAATTTGAAACTCGTTACCGGTATATAAAAATTGAAAATCTTTAAAAAAATAAAAATGTTATATGAACAATTATAATTGAATTTCGCGCATTTTGAAATATAACCGCTCAATTGTTGTCAATGTTATAGTATCTTAACTGTTTCACTTGTGCACAATAATCAAACTATAGTAGATGAAGTACCGATACTTACAATATATGTATGTTCATGCGTAAGTTAACGATTAAAAAATAAAAATCACTTCTAATACAAACAAAATATCCTAACAGGGAATAAAAATGAGAAATGATTTTTAATTGTATTATTGTATTGTTATTCTATTTTAATTTCCATAGATTTCCGTTTTATTATCTATATTTGTTTTTCTTTCTTTTTAACAGGCCTTTAGAGCCGCAGCCCGCGACTCACCTAGCCAGAGAATTTATGATAAAAACACGCCGACGCAAAGGCCTCAGTGAAGATGTCTCCATCAATAAGTTTTTCGATGATCCTATGTTGTTGGAGTTAGCCAGACAAGATGTTCAATTAAATTAGTTTATTATAAATATTTGTGTAATTTCATTCCGCAGTGATATCTGATATGTTAGAAATAAAATAATGCAATTTTAATATTGAACCTTTATTCATTTGCGTACCCAACTTTTTTTGGACAAGTATCAAAAATAAATCCCACTTATGACAAAACATCAATTTATATAATTGAGTAACTAGCTCTTAGCCGCGGCTTCGCTCGCGTTGATGTAGATTTAATGAAACCTCAGAAACACTACTATTTATCTGACGGAAAAGTGCTTTATATCGTTTTTTGTACCCGTAATGACGTCTATTTAAATTTCTTTATGATTGATTGATGCCCCGTTTTTGAGGTACCCGGTTAACCTACCAATAACTATTGACACAACAAAGTATATTGTGTTAGATTTTATATTCAACAATCCTGTTGAAATCATTATTTTTATGAATTTTATAAATAGAATAAAAATATATATACGCCAATGGAGCACGGAAAGCGTGTTAAAAATATTATTAACAGTAGCTAAAGAAGTAGTCTCGACATAAATATACATAGAATGATTTCGAAGTACAGACATTAGAAATTATCTACTGCTTTTCTATATGGCACTACGATGTATTGTCGAATCCCTAACCATATTCTCGAACGTAATACCATATATGCAGTTTAAATTAAACCGTCTATTTTACGCACTTCGAATCTTAGTGTAACAGTGTTCGAGTTACTCTAGGCTCATACAGTGGTGAGCTACTTTATTATTTTTTATTGGTTTAGAAGTTAATATTACTGAAATATATAAAATCGCGTGCGAAAGCTCAATGCTCTAAAATGTTCATACCTATGCATAATGTCAGTATAAAGGATGAATAAAGTAATATAATACGTATATTCCTCTTAGTAGCCTGTGGTAATATATAATCTATATATTTTATGCAAATGTAATTGCTGTCAAATGAAAACGTCAGTGCAGTGCATGTGTTTTTGATGGGTTTCGATAAATATTTAACTTTTCTTTTAAAATTACAATCCTAATTGTGTGTATATAACCCATTAAATTAAGATATTAGTAGACATTAATTCAATTCCAGCACAATGGCTCGCGGTAAAGACAAGAAAAAGTAAGTTTGGTTATGCTTGTTTACAATATTAGTCTTTTGATTTTTTGTTAGTATTATAATTTTTTTATAAATACGAGCCACGTACATGTTATTTAATAGATGGTTTAACATATATTTTTGTCTTTCAGCAATTAATAAATCGATATTATTTTCATTAGCCCTTTCAAAATCTCGTGTTGTATTTGTAGCATATCTGATTTGTGTAGACGCAGTTTATTATAATAGTCTGTCTGTAGTGTATTTTTGTTCTCCTAAATGTAAGTTCATGTCGGTATAATTGTTTGAAACACCTTTTTAATTCACCTTAATGTTTATAAAATATATCCTTTCACAAGTGTAAAATATATTATATTTATTTTTAGACGTAAATTAGAGAAGAAACAAGAAGGCGAAGATGTCCCAAAGAAAATACCACACACATTGGAATCTCTCCGTGAGAAAGATGAGACTATGCCAGCGAATGCTGAGACAGAGGAACAGGAGGAGGTGAAAGTCTACATAGTTATTAGAGTGCTCTGTACAATTTATAATATACCTGATCTTCTTAATAACCTTTAAGGTTTTGACTTATTACATTGGGTCATACCTTGACTGTAACTGTGTTAAAATGCACAATAAAATATTTTATGCTTAAATTAATTTGAAACAAGGTCTACTAGACTGTTCCCTGTCTAGATTGTACTAAATTGTTATCAACCAATACTTTAGTGTTTTGACCAGATAAAGCAAATTTCCAGTTTTAAAATACATATATTCATGCATTCTAGTTATCCATCACATTTTCTTCCTGTACATGTATATCGGGCTAGAACCATAATATAAAAACAGTTTTCTTAGTTGTCCTACACTTTGACACAAAATATATAGTTATAATAACATAGGTTGAGTTTAAAAAATAGGCATTTAAACCCACACCTGCCGTTACATCATGAGGTGTTTATTTAAAAAAATGTATTAATTAAAGAAAGCAATTTTTTACAGGCACAAAAGGACATGGAATTAGATGAATTATCAAATTATTATGAGAATTCATATGAACCCAAGGTTCTTATCACATATTCAGACAACCCTCACAACAAAACTAGAATCTTTGGCAGGGAATTAACCAGAATAATCCCAAACTCAATTTCCAGATATAGGCAAAGGTAATATAACTCTAATAAATGTTTATGTAACAAAACATAAAATGTTTTTGAGATGAATGTATATAATTGGTGTACAATAAAGTTTAAATAAATAAAAATATAATTTTACTAACGGGCCCAGTAGGCATAGGCATAGGCATTGATAATTTAAAAAAATCTGGAAAAATTATATACCTAAACCTTCCTCATTAATCACTTTATCTACTTGTGAAAAGTGCATAAATATCCAATCAGTAGTTTTTTTTTTTAATAATAGGAAGCAAACAAACAGGTGAGTAACCTGATGTTAATGAACACCACCATCCATAGACACTTGCAACACCCGGGAAGTCGCAAGTTCATAGCCAGCCTGTGTTTGAAGGAGAGGGGAGTGAGGGATGGGGAGGGGTGGTGGGATTCCGGCGGTCTCACTGACCGAACAAAACTCAACAATGCAAGCACTGTTACTTCATGTCGGTTTTTTATGAGAGGGTGGTACTACCCCGAGCAAGCAGACCCATTCATGCTGAAACCGGTAATAGCTTCAGCGTGGCTCTACCACCTACTTTTTGAGTTTCTCGCCAACAGACAGACAGGTAGAGGACTTAGTTTTATAATCTATCTATTCATGTTCTACAAATACAAAAAAATCGTCAAGCTGTATAAAATTACTCCATGTCTTGATTTTTTTTTTTTTTTTTTTCGAACTGACTATGCTATTGACCTGGCAAGGTCTTTACAGCTTCACCGGACTACTAAGGCGAGCGCTTAAGGCACTCAGCCGACGCTTAAGGCACTCAGCCGAACTCCATGTCTTGAGGTCAGAAGATGAAACTTAGATATGGCAAATGTATTTAAAAATTACAGATCATCAGTAAAACGGATCATCCAGTCTGCAAATAGAGAAAACGTAACAGATGTAATAATTGTGAATGAGAATCAAAAGCAGCCAAATGGGTTCTTATTAATCCATCTCCCAAACGGACCGACTGCTCATTTCAGACTATCGAGTTGTAAGATCACACCTGAATTAAATAAAGACCACAGAGAGATTACTACACATAGACCTGAGGTGAGATTTAACCTATATTATTATAAAAGAGAAAGGTATTTGGTGGTAAAAATATATAATTTTACTGGATAAAATAAGGATTTTACTGTTACAATTACAGATACTATAAATCTAGTATTGTGATGGATGAAAAACAGGCCTGTTTATTATCTATTTGTATTTATAGTAAATAATGTTCACTTTGTCTAGTTTTCTCAAAATTATAATTTGGATATATCCATACTGAAAGACTAGCTGTGCCTGCAATTTTGTCCGCATGAAACCTTATTTAAATTTTTATTATACACTGGTGTATATGTTGCTCTGTGTACATTTCCCAGGCTAAGAGTGGTGACTTAAAAGGATTTGTTGTTATTGTTTAATAAGTTTTCGCTCCCTCTCATAACTGTGGCCACTCAATTATACCACATGTAGCTACCAAGTAGTTCATCCTCTTTGGCAGACTGACTGAAACGTTTGAATATATTGTAAATAGAATGTCCTTCAAACGATTGAAAGATTGCATCTCTGTATAAATACCTTATATGGAGATATGAATAAACAGTCACACACATAGCTCATACATGAATAGAAGAAAAAATTACGGTTCATTGCACACATACAAGCGTCAAATAGAGTAGCATCGCTTTCAATGTGGTTGGACGTAGGTTTGTTTATTTTCAGGTAACAATGGCGACATGAGATGGATCAATTGATTTTTAGACAGAGTAAAAATCGATTATTTTGATTGATATTAAATATCGAATGAAACGATTTCTGACACTATGAAATCGTGATTCAATTTTTTGTATGTAGATAAAAATAAAAATTTTATGAGATCGATATTTTCATGAATTGTTTCCACAGACCAGATTCCGATCCATTTAAAAATTGATGATTTTACGAATAGTTTCCATCCCTACGAGTATTTGCAGGTTTAATATTCATCACATAATCTTTCTACTTAAAACTTTTTGGAGAATACTTTAATACCTTACTTACTATATATGGTTTTATTAATTATTATCGTTTTTTTTTTGTTCAGGTAATTCTAAATAACTTCAGCACGCGACTCGGTTTGACAGTAGGGAGAATGCTCGGAGCGCTTTTCCACTATGAGCCGCAATTTAGAGGTCGCCGAGCTGTGACTTTCCACAACCAACGTGACTACATCTTCTTTAGGCATCATCGGTAATATAAAACTAATATACATTTGGGTTGTTCTGTCAGAATTATTTATTTAACAACTTTACACTTTTACCGCTTTTTTGAAGGGCGAATGTTGCATTAATGTGGTTTTGTTCAATGGTCTTTCTGAATTACACTGAGGAAAAAAGTTAATTTTATACTAAGTATAAGTTTATACATTTAACCCCTCGAAAAATTTGTTATTAGTCAAGTTTTTCAAATTTTGTAAGAAATATGGTATTTTTTTAAAACTTATGCTGCTAACAATCTGACCAGTGCATCATAAGGTCGACGACGATCGTTTGTATGAAGTATAGATCCTTATGGTTTTGACCATAAATAATATATTGATTACTCTATTAATAAAGCAAGAACTCTTGCAAGGTGTGTCATATAAAAATATATTTTCAGATATGAATTTACTTCGGATGGCAAACGAGCTAAGCTATGCGAATTAGGACCGAGATTCACACTGAAGCTGATATCTCTCCAGCAGGGCACTTTCGACTCTAAACGCGGAGACTATGAATGGATAATTGCGGGTAGACGACACCAGATGGAAACATCCAGGAGAAGATTCTTTTTATAAAATGGAAATAAACATATTTCAGACAGTAAAATTTGTTTTTTTTTATTATAAAAAACTGACACTATATTTTCTGTACGTAAAAATAATATCTTTATGTATTCAATTTTTATTAAGAACTAGCTGTACCCGCAGCTCCGCACGCGTTTTTTTAAATCATATTAAAGAAATATAAAATTGTGAGACCATGTACAATTATAAAAAATGCTCTTTAAAAACAATTGTAAGTACGACACGCACGCCACTTGCAGTAACATGTAACGTATGCATTAGATACATAAATACTAACAGTATGTCAAATGAGGCTTCATATCAGCAACATATTTAGAATCTTATGGCACCATATAACTACCTCAGTGCTCACTTACACTGTATAAGGTAATGATTTAATGATATAATATGTCCATATTGTCAATAAGTAATACGTTTATGGCTTAATATCGTATTAGAAATACCCCTTCTATCTTTAAAATTACTCTTAATAACTAACTGTTGAATTGTAAACAATGAATGAGCTGACGTCTTGAAATCTTATATAAATATAAATCAAGATATAAACCTTTATATCTGTCTAAGCAGTTTTTAATATGTGATAATTTAAATAGTGCTCATTGAACTCGATACAATATTCTTATATGTTACTATGGTTACTGAGTTATGTAGACGAAAGCTCGGTAAATATATTTAAAATGGCCACTAAGATGTCCAAAAAAACAATTTAATTCAGAAAACTTACATACATACAAATATATGAATTTCAATTATATTTATTCTTGGAGTCCAGTACAACGCACGGCTTACGCACATGTTTAGAGTGAAAAACATATTTTTGCCAGTGAAAGTCCCGTGAAAATTGGTCAAACGGACAGTACTGCAGACGAAGCAACGGTTAAAATCTAATATAAATTAAAATTGCATAAATTACTTTTTATAAGGTTAGCTATCTGCCAATGAAAGTCTCGTTGAAATCGGTTCAACCGTTTTAGAGATAGCACTGCAGACGAAGCCACGGTTAACAGTTAGTCTAAATTAGAGTAGCCTAAGTAACCCGCTGTAATTTTAGCTGCCTCCCACTGAAATTCCCGTCAAAATCGCTCAAGCCGTTTCGTATTAGCTGGAACAAACAAACAGACAGAGCGAAAAAAAATGCATTTTTGTTATTAGAATCGTGTATACTTTCATACCCAAACAGTCAAGTTTCAATTTTTTTTATTTTGATATTACATATAGACACTTCGTTTCTATTATATGTATAGAATAGATAATCTAGTTGATACAAAGGAAAAACAAGCGCCGCGCCGCTTAGCTATTTGGACTAGGGATGCCGTTCTGAGATCGATTTTTAGTCATACAAAAATCGATCTTCTAACACTAAAATCGTCATTGGTTTTTTTTTCTATTAAGATAAAAATATATAATAACTAAAACAGTAATTGAAACACAAAGCTCGTAGAATTTTGAATAATCGATTCTTTAGACCTGAATTTTTTGTCGAATCGATTTCACACACGTACAAATATCCACTTTAATATTGTTACATTAAGATCGATAGACTGAGATGTTACAAGTTTGTGTGATGTAGGATTTTCGTCTATGTAGGTATATCTCCCGCTAAAAGTGTTGACGGGTTATTGTAGATTAGATTAATTTTAGTAGTTGTCTATTCATTACATTTTGTTTTAGTTATCTACCTACTATAACAAACTCTGTGAATGGTTTTATATCGCCTATTTTTTCCAGATCAACTCAAAAAGCACTCGCGATCGAAATGAGCCCATAAATATAACATGAGAATCTATTTAGTATTTAAGTGAAACGCAGAGATTGGCAAATATCTTACGTATTTAAATAAGATAAAATAAAAACAAGATATTTCTTAAATAGAATATATATTTGTCTGTAATATCTTTAACATATTTAACATTGTAATATATTCCATGTTAGTTCACCATGCCTGTTACCTGTAACAGAAAAATTCAAGTATGAATAAATCATTTTCACATATCACAAAAATTACCCAAATCATTGTAAAATAACTTAAATCTATCTGTCTGAGGTAATTAAACTGATTGTAGTAAGTTTATATAACCGAGGAAGCGATTACGGGACGCCTTCTTCAGCAGTTTGAACCACTTCGCTATCTGTCTCGGTTTACCGAACAAACACCATGAGGTGAAGTCGCATAGAATCGAGACATTTCAAAAATTTGGTATCTTAACCAATATATTCTTGATAGTCTACTATTCCAGAAAACTTAGATAAGCTGGATTTAGTAGAATACCAACATAATTTAAATACTAGAAACAGTAACAAATTGGTCATTCTATCTTTCAGGCTTACCAAGACTAAATAGTGTTAGATTTTATAACAAAGTCCCAAAGTATATTATGGATTTAGTGGATAGTGATGTCAAGCAGATTTTAATGTTCAAAGGCTATATTATTATAAGGTACATCAATATAACGATGGTGACGTCTGGAAACGATGCCCTCTCTGTGCATCCACCAAAAACGAATGTAACCACAATGTTTGTAATAATGAATATTTAAACTAGATCGAGATTCTTGCTGGTTGTTCTCGATGAGTGGGTGGGTCGGTCGTCCGAATCGGTGATAGTTTTGACGTTCATAAGCACCTCAGAACCTAAATTAAATAAATTATTTTTGATTTTGAATTTTAAACATACCTTGAAGCGATTTCTTCACACAGACACAGTGAGTGGTACCTGAAAAATTGATTTTTATATAAATATATCATAGTATATAACTGTTGTCTGAATTTATTATTCAAAGATGATTATCAGACGTGTATGGGTTGGTCAACATGGTTGTTTGGGTTCGCTCTGACGAGGGAGACCTGATAGGTCGGTCATCATTTAGTATTTAAAAAAATATACATCTCAAGTAGTGACACAGACTAGTCACACTACTAGTGTATATTCAATGAGAGTATGTCACCAGTATATACGTATCGTTACCAGTTTTAGCTGTTTCTAATATTTTGTACATCATTAAAGATCACAAAAAAGAAGACTAAAAACGGCAAAATTTAAACTTCATTCTCTGCGTATAAATAAATACAGGAAATGTTAAAAAAATTAAACATATATGAACGATTAAAATTGGATTTCGCTCATTTTAGCTGTAATGCAAGATGCGATACATGAACGAAAAAATTTGAGGCAATGGGGAAAAACTTTAAGAAACTTCATCACTTGGTAACATTTACCGTTTTTTGTTTTAATCTGTTAATATGCCAATTTTAACAATATTCATGTTAAACGTCTAGAGCTAGATACAGAAGATTAACTTACGAGTTGTGACGAAGTAAATGTAACATGTTTTGGACATATCAGAATAAACATATTCGAAAATTAAACTCACCCGAGTCGAGCATCATCTGCTGTATTTATTTCTTAATACAATTTTGTCCTTGTAGAAGCTAAAACAAAAAGTTGTGGAGTGATAAATATAAGATCAAACATAAATATGCATGTGTTAGTTAAAAGTATTAAATCAGACGTGTGGTGGTTGGTCAACATGGTTGTTTGGGTTCACTCTGTTGAGGGAGACCTGATAGGTCAGTCATCATTTTAGCTAAGTTTCTCGAATATTCTATACATATATTGTGAATAATAGTGGGTTCTATATTGGAAGTATATCAATCCGATGCCTGCAGGTTCGAACCCTGGCATGTAAAAATATATTTTTTTGGAGCTCGCGTACATTTGCTAATTAAATTGGCAACACTATCGGCTAACGGTGAAGGAATACATCGTGGAGAAACTTGAACCTGAGAAATATTTTCGTAGTAATAATGAATGTGGGAAAATATAGAGTTCGAAATAGCCAATACGTCGTGGGTTGGCATGAGGTGATTATGCCCATACCTTCCTTCGGGAAGAGGCCTATAGCCGTACAGTGCGTTTCTTACACACTGATGATGATTGTAAGTTTTGTGATCCAAGATCAAAATGAAACAACGTACCAAAATTACATTAGTGAACCTCTTTTTTTGCGGTTGCAACTCTTACTTATCTTTGATAATAGTCAGATATATCTATCACCACACTGGAATTTAATTGTTAGTAGATTGCATTTCATAAAATGATTTTTCACTAATCAACACATTATTTTGGGAACCATATGTAACTAAAAAAATGCTCTCCATTTAATTATATTTCCTAACTAACTTCTGCCGGCGACTTGTTGCGTGTGAAATAATTACTTTGAGTTAACGCTAAAAATAACCTCGATTTTGAAACATTCTTCATTGGTGCTCCACTCCTATTGGTCTTAGCGTGACGATATATTGACTATAATAGCCTTTCTCAATAAATATCTAACACTGAGAGAATTTGACATTTCAAATTAGACCAGTAGTTCCTGAATTTAACGCGTTAAGGAAGCAAACTCTTCAACTCTTTATAATATTAGTATAGATTTAATTACTTTAACATTGTTCCTGACGCTTCTCATCATATAAGAAAAATTAAAAAATCATTAGAAATACTATTTACCTCATGATTTTGACGTGTTTGAAATTAACTCTCATGACATCTGAAACAAGAGAAATATAGTATTATGAAAACCAATAATGACACTGAAATGTTTGAAGACATAATATAATAAATCAGACGCGTATGGGTTGGTCAACATGGTTGTATGGGTTCACTCTGACGAGGGAGACCTGATAGGTCGGTCATCATATTAAAAGCATTATCCTACAAGGTTAAACACTGTAAACTATAAGGACCATAAAGATAAACCAGATTCTAGACGGTTCTTCTCGATGACTGGTTTGTTTGTCCGAACCGGTGGTAAATTTGACGTTCATAAGCATCTTAGGGCCTAAATAGATTTAGTATTTTCAATTTTGATACAAAATCTTATTCAAGAGTAGACAATTAACTATAAATTCCATAATATATTCTATAACAATGGCTTACCTTTTTCCACCCCAACAATTTTGCAAAAATCTGTAAAGATTAATAAATAATTAAAATCATAGTTAAAAAGGTTACACAATTAAGCATAAAAATATAAAATCAGTATTGATAGTTATGTTAACAGCATCATAATCAGATGTCCCTATCTCAAATCATCATTATAAAAAAATGCCATATTTGTGTTAGCAAATTTATTAAAAAATATACAACTAATTGGGACATTAAAGAAATGTAATATATTAAAAACTTACCAGTAACTTCATTTTGGGATATAAACTCCAATAAAGTAGTCATGGAGTCCTGTAAGTAATAAGAGAAAGTTACAAAAACACATTATTTTAACTAAAGCATGAATAAATAACATAAAATAATATCAGATAGGAGCGAAAGACATAAAAGTGTGTACATCATTGCAATCAGATGAACTATGAAGTCATCATTCTAATAAATTACACAAACAAATATTAACTGTTTTGAGTGAGTTAATCTCCTCTTTTCATTGCTTTTTAATTAATTTTCTTCAAATTACCTTGAGTTTTTCCAAATATGACTCCATATTATCGTCATCATCTGAAAATACAAAATCTTTTTATAACATCAGATATTATAGGATTTTTTCTAATGGCTATTAATAATTATAAATCAGTATAGATAGTTATGTTAACAGCATTATATTCAGATGTCCCTATCTCAAATCATCATCAATTGGATAGATTTAAAAAACGAAAACATGACTTATAAGAGTTGCAATCAAAATGTATGAAAATTATTATTTCTATAAAAAAAAGTAACACAAGGGACTTTAAAAATGTACAGATGTATTGTAAATGAGACACTTAGTTCGTATTAATTGCTATTATATCTTGTAATATTTAATTTCTTATATTTATTTTACGTTATATATATCTTTGTGACTCTATTTTCTGTTCATTATTGTATTGTCCATGCTTTTGCTACAATAAATATATTTACGTTCTTTCTTACTGAAGAGAAGTATTTATTTAAATTATTAGAATTCTTACCTGATTATGTTTTGTTATACATTGTTTTGATTTGTAGAGTGATCTGTAATAATCAAATATACACTTATGAGTGACTTTTACAACTGGCAATGAAATAACTTTGTATTAAAACATGTATCAGATAGGAGCGAAAGACATACGAGTGTGTACATCATAGCAATCAGATGAACTATGGTATCATCATAGTAACGGCAGCTTTTTCAACACTTTGAGTGCCGCAGTGGTCATTGATGATAGGAGTGCAAGATCTTTTACAATTATAAAAATTCATATGTGGAGTCCTAAAATATATATGGATTGTGAGGTGGCAATCAAAGTGTTAATAGAAGTTGCGTATTTATGAGACGTGGAGGAGTTTTTGGCGGGATCTTCATCTGTTATCTAGTGGATTTTATTCATAATCTTGTTTTATTTGGTAATATTGGTACTGTTTTACATAATAAGCATTCAGTTGTGCACAAGAATTCTGAGATGCCACAAAATCACCATGGAAAGTTCTAACAAGGGAGCCACCATCTTGTTAGTACATTGAAATTGTCACACGACACTTGTAATGTCTTATTACCTACTCGACAATGGCAGTTATAATCTACAAGATTGGTTGCAAAAAATAAAATAATAAAGAGAAAAGCGGACAGAATATTCCGAAGGCAAAGAATTTACATATAAAAAATTACAATAATTAGTGGGATCACATATTAAATAGCTCTATGTTATACAGGAGTGTGTATTCAACTTACTAAGTAACTCTTTGCCAGATAACCCCATTATTATTACCTGGAATTCAAAAATATTTTTTATTATTTATGAATGTAATTTCAAATTATTTTTTAAATTAAAAACTTAATCAGACAGCTTATAAAAGCATGTTTTTTTTCCATCAGACCTCACAACGGGCTGTCCTATGCTAAAATTTAGAAAAATAAGCTAATGAAAGATAATTTTACAACTAGATCTATTTAGCCAAATAATGTGCCCTACTCTGTTTGAAATGCCCATTGCGAGGCAACTGAAGGTTTTCAGATGCACTGCTTTGTCATCATGTTAAATTGTTGCATTCAGGTGGAAGTTTATCAGGATTCAGTCTTGTGAATCTACCGCTGGAAGCCTACCTCCCCCAAACACAGGACAACGCACTTCCTTGATGTTGTAAGTGTCTTATGACGGTGATGATCACTTAACATCAGGTGAGCCAACTATTCGTTTGTCTACTATGACATAAAAATTTAACACTAATGCAAAACATGTCTTTGTTTATTTAAAGTTAATTATGGATACTAAATAATATTAAATTTTAACAGCTAAGACAAAACTAAGAGAAAACTGAAGTTCTTAAATATTATAATGTTGCTCTTAAAATGCAAAATGAGACAGTAGCATCAATTGATGTGGCAACCCTGGGGAGGGATTTATGTATGTATGGATTATTTATATTGTCAGTTTTTGCTCATGTAGTATGTAGATAATTATGATTACAATTGATAAGATTATCGGATTGAAATTTGAAAAAATACACTCACCATTTCATAGTTCTTTTCAAAACTTTCGAGGTTCATTCAAGTGTATTAATCTGTAATAATATTTCCTCGTTTAAAATTACAGATATAACATGACAATTGTCTTCTTTTTATATTGTTACTAAATTTTCATTAATTCTATAAACAAAAAGGATATTTTTAATCTTAAAATAGTTAAATCTCTTGGTGTATGTAATTCAATATTACATGTTAAAAATTATGGACCAAACTATGTTCAGATAGAGCTAATATACATGCAAATCATTTTGTCTCAATGGTTAGCACTTTTCATCATGACATAGTATTGTATCCCTTACAAATAAAAGTGTTATTTTTGCATTTATTTTGATAAATTCATCACAGAACTTCTCACCGACACATTCTTTACAAATACACACTTTATAAACACTCTTACATACTTATAAGCAACATTTTTACAGAACAAAGTGAATTTGTAAATTTAATGTTACACTTGACAGGCAGCATGTGCCATAACACAAGAGGTTGAGAACCATATACCTACAAGCATATTTCAATTGTATCCAAACGAAACAGAGTTAGAGGCATACTATACTAAACTTTATATATACACTCTTATATTATATAACTAAGAAGACATAGCTGTTGACTGCCATTCAATAAAAATACAAACAACAATATACAAAACTGATTTATATTCCGACATTACTTAGTCAACCGATAATTTCTAAAGTACTAACCATTATTAGGTTTTTTATATTTTCCCTGTACAAAGATCCTAGGGACATCTATTCCTTCTTTAAAGTTGACAGTTCTACGTTGAATGTACGTGTTCATGACAATTTCGAAGCCAGCCTCTGTGAACAGCTTTGCGGTTTCCTCTTCAGTGAAGTAATAGCTTCTGAAAATAATATAACATTTGAATAAAGAATACTAGTATTGGAAATATAGACCAGGCATAGAATTTTCTTGTCTATACAACGGGTTACGGATAAGAAATTATTCCTTAAAAAAATATACCATAAACTGATGCATCACCAAGCTATTACAATTAATGGACAAAGAATTTAAAAGCAGAGACCACCATTGTAATTTATAAGGCAGGTTTATTATACTTTAATATTTTTAAAAAGTGGTTTATGTAATTTAAATAGATGAACTCAACACAACACACAGAGGGATACAAGTGCAATCATGTAAGACGCTCGCATAGAGAGTCGGAGTCGTTCAAGAAGGATTGAATATAATGCGTAAATAACAACTGTATTTTCACCAGAAGTCTTAATCTTTTAACTTTAGTGTTTGTTGGTCACTGTTGGGCTTTGATAAGTATAATTATCACATTTATAAAATAATACAATAATAAAAAATCATATCAAATCACCTTGTGCCATCTTGTCGCATGTAGTAATTCTCAGCTATTTTATGCCCCGGTTTGAATCGTAATTGCGCCATATCGTAACGACCATAATCTCTGAATAGGAGAACGCCGCCTGGACGTAACGCGCGGTAAGCGACCGAAGCCACGTGGGGCCATGATGCCGGTTGTATCGCAGACAGTACAAAAATCAAGCTCGCTATGTCCATTGAACCTTCTGTCACATTCTCGAAAAGGTCTCCAGTCGTCAGATCAGCGCAAAACGCTTTCATTCTACTCTGATCATATAATTTATTCGATTTTACAAACTCAACCGCACGCGGTGAAAAATCACACGCGTAAAATTGGAAATTTGTGAAGCCCTCTTCTACTAACGGATAAATCATGTTACCAACCCCGCATCCCAACTCAAGGAACGAAATATTTTGACTCGAATCAAAGTTTATAAGCTCTTGAAACTCACGTGTGGTCCAGTGTCGATCTCTGAAGAATTTAGTCTCATTACGTTTGTAAAATATGTCCCAGTGACGTTTTGCTTCGCGTTCCAACTTTACAGCCTTCGCTTCTGGTATAATGCGTGAGTTTTGAGCTTCGAGACGCTGTTTTTCATCGTCGGTTAGGTCTTTTAAACGATGGACAAAAATGTCGCCGTTGTCACCGATTCGAATCTCATCCGTATTCATCTTGAATTGGGATGTTAATATCTAGGATCAATCGCAAAGAATCAATAAGTGAGGACTTGGACTAAACGCATGTTGAAATATTTACATGTATTGAGTTAATGTCTAATGAAAAACCTTCAATTCCGTACACGGTACCTACTTCGAATGAAATAAATTCACAGAATAAAATCAATAATGATGAGAAATGTAGTGTTGCCAACTACACTAAAGCGAAAATCGGTAGACAAGAGGAATAAAAATCGCTACTGCTTGATAAAATATTACGTATGTTTATATAATATTTAAATGTATTATTACTTTTAATCAAATATTGGACACTAAATATATATTTTGTATAATAGAAAAACAACACAAAACTATATATTCACTATCATTGGAATTGTCAGTTACAGAGAATAAAGGTGTTGAAATTATTCTTACTTTGGCTTACTTTGGCTCTTAAATGAGCACGGTAAACACAATTTTTTTTTAATTATTCGTCAAATGGTAAGGAATACGCGTTAATAAGTTGAAAGAGAGGATTATTTAGATGCAGTCAAGGACTTGCTAACTACATTTACGGAATTGGCAATATAATAAGTCTCTTATTTAATATTGAGAGAATCTGTGACAATTTCTAATTCTATTCTAATCATATCCTATTTAATTTATTATATTACTGCTATATTTCCATTTCAAATGAAAAATAGTTTCCTATGTCGTATAAATTGTTGTGTAAGGAAGCTTAATTTTTTGTTGGTAAAAATCGCTTGCTCAGTTATTGTGCGTCCATCGTTATGCAGGCCGATAACTTTTTTTGACCTGACTAAAGTTAGCCTGACTAGTCTTTATGGCTTCACTGGGCTTGGAACTGGTATGGAAGAGATGTTATGGTACTCATTATAACGGTAATTTAATTAGTCAGACCTTTGTTGTCATGATCGGAAGCAGTATTAGTCATAGTAATATTCGTTCAACAGGCTATGCGAGGAAATTCCTTCATACTCCCAATTTTAAAATTGGACAGAAACTTACGAGAATCTCTGGCGGATGGTGCCGTAGAGGTCATATATAATACATTTTGTATATAAAGTAGAGATTTTCTGTAATACACAAGAAACGTTACATCTTAAACTTTGCCTTTTATAGTAGTTTTTTTAAGTAAAATGTTTTCCTGGAACCTCTAAGGTTATCTTCTGTTGTGTGTCTTTACGGCACACCTTGTCTTTATATTGCTTATATATTAATAATTCCTAGTTTTTACTCTTATTGTGGGATAGTAATACTTTGTATTTTAATTCATTTTTGTACATATATATGCTCAGTACATTTACTCAGCTGAATGGGAAAACAGTAAATTAACTGATAACGAATTTGTGGTTAAAGAGAAGAGGTCGCACAATATCGCTAATTTAGCGACAAATTCGCGAAATTGGTAACACTGTTTGGTTGTCTGTGGTCAGAATTGAATAAATGCATTGATACAATTGGTTTAACATCTCAGTATATAGTATCTTATCTATGTTTAACATGCTATAAGACTTTGCTATAAGATTTGATAATAGCCCAATCTACATCGCAGCGTAATGATAGTCTTGCACAACAATTAATCCTTTCATTAGAATGGTTATGTTACTTAATACTATGCAAATGTATGATTATAAACAATAATTAGAAAATGAAAATAATTTTAGAGCAAATATTTTTAAAGTTAGCAGCAGTTGATCTAGTCGGACCAAGGAATTTAAAAGTAAACAACTTATAAATTCCTTGAGTCGGACATAATGAAAGTCATGGATTTTATAAATATATCAATGTAAAAAACAAGGATTAAGAAAATTTTCGAAATTTAAAATCAGAACCATAATGTATTAATGGCTTAACTATTTGGAATGAAATTAAACCAATAGAATAAAAGACGGCGTTCAATAGTTTTCTTAATTTGAAATCACGGAATAAAGAAGCTTCTCTATCTAGCTCTAAAATATATAATGTAATAAAAACCAACCAACGATGTTGCATACTGAAGGTTTTCTATCTTTTTATGTTCCGTTCAATTTATCGGTGTCTATATGAGAGGCTTTATATAAAACATCGTGTATATAAAGGAATTTGCATATGTGTATTATCTATTTTATTTCCTATTACGAACCTAATTAAAATCTGTAGTTTTAGTCTGTATTTTCCCACAATATTTTCTGACAGATAATCGTTATAAAGAACACCTATAACCGCGACGTAACGTAATTGTTTTTTGTCTGTTGTTTGTATATACGAATGAAATTAAATTCAACAGTTATTATAAAATTTTCTTCACGGGAAGTTTATCTAAATTTTAAATCGATAGAGTAATAAAATTATTAAAAATATTTATTAAAATCATTAAATAAAAGTTCTAAATCTAGTACTCTTGTATTATGAATTCATGTTAATTACATTTTATAGGTATACCGTATATGCGAATTGTATGTCATTGGAACATTGATAGTGTATTAAAATTATCACTCATGTTTAAAGAAATTATAAAATGTATATAGTCTTATGTTCAAAAAATAAATAGCTAAAAATAATTATTGCATAACACATACACGGAACCGTGGACAATTGCTATTATTAAACTAAAGGTTATTTCCTTTAGTTGTAATATTTATATAACGACAAGTTTCTTTATCGAAGGCCAGTATTACTATAAAGAGTGGAAGAATCATTGAAGTACGGAAAGCCGATAAAATTCTCAAACCTAGCACTAGCACGCGGCATGCGGGCTCAAAGGCCATATTATACGCAATAACTATATGAGATTCATTTGAATAACAACTTTTACGCAATTCTAATCATATTACGGTTACGTATTGTCTTCAATGACGTACATTTATTTATTGGAAATTATTGATTTGATTTGAATAGACTTTAAAATTATGTTATTGATTATAGTAGACCACAGCATTCTTATAGTTTAAAATACATTTATGAAAAATGATAACAATATGAAAAAAAAAATCAGAACTTATAAGTTATAGATTAATATAATAAACTATCTGATCCGTGCCCATTTCGTTGGGCTGTAAATATTATAAAAGTTAGACATATGCTGTCTATGACTTTTTTGTAGGCATTACCCAGCTCTACAATTTTTCAACTCATTCATATATATCTCATCGTTAAGGCAGCGTTCGTAAGAAACCTTTTCCTTCAACCGTGTTTTCTCTGACTTACCTTGCAAATCCGACTACCACAAAAAAAGTCTTTTCATTTTTCGCCTTAATATATAGCCTATGAGAATTAAAAAATAACGTGGCTTTTTATTGGTAAAAGAATTTTCAAAATCAGTTTAGTAGTTCCTGAGATTATCCCCTACAACATCACAAACTCACAAACTTTACCTCTTTATGATATTGATACGGATGATACCTATAGATTACAATTGTTAGTGTATTACACTGTCTCTAAAAAAAATGTTGTATTGTTAAAAAAAGAATCATGAGGCAATTAAAGTGTAAAATTTCTTTTTAAATTGAATGCGTGAGTTAGCAACTATGTCTATGGTGTGATCTTTTTACCCAGGTTTTTATATGGACGTATAATTTGAAAACGATAGGAAAAATGTCCTAAGTTGATTCTTTTTTTTTTATTTGTCCCGTAGTTTAGAATAGTAAAGGGAAAACATAAACAGACGCTAAGAGCAACCTTGTTTGTTTGCTTGTCTAATATCTGTGGACAAATTCTTTATCGAATTTCGCTTAACTTCTTGGCCGACTATAGATAAAGCCCTTGGCTGTTCATCCTGGTTTAGTTATTTTTCTTACTCTTAATTATTGTAAATTCAACCCTCATTATCTTCACAGATATATGTCAGTAATTCGAGTTATAAGCACGTGTTTGCTGTCAAACATAAAACTCGTCTAACGACTAACACATCCTGCGTTTGTTTACAGTCGTTTAGATATGCCTTCATCTCGTACGATGTTGGTCATTATACGGTGATAAAATCTCTAATTAGTATACACCGGCTGTTGGATGTCTAGTTACCTACATATTTTAGTATTTTCTAAGTCGTATGATAAGTAATCTATATAATTTATATGATTACTCGATATTGTGTAACAAACTACATACTCGTATTGTGTTTTCTTCATTTTGTTTTAATTTTGATTTCAGTAACCAATCTTCTAGATCAGTGGTACTCAGCCTTTTTCTTAAACGGGCCACAAACACGTTTCCGTCATGATGTCGCGGCCCGCAAACTACAAAATACAGATATTTAGGTGTTAAATAAAAAAACCTAATTTCATATTAACAACGTATTAATGTAGTGAAAAAGGTTGTTCAATAAAACTAGCTTGGTATAACCCCTATATCATAAGGAACCCATTGCGGTCGGGTTATCTGGGATCTATTTAATTTACTCAGCTTGCTCATAGTTTTTCTGATGGGTACGAAATTTAAAATAATTGAACATGAAGTATAATCGGGTGGGCCAACTACAAAGACCCGGGGGGCCGTAGGTTGAGTATAGCTGTTTTAGATTAAAGATTGCAGTAAAAGTAAACAGAAGGTAACAAAGCCACTAAGGCAACCATATCAAATCAAATCAAAAACATTTTATTCAATTTAGGCCCTAAGAAGGCACTTATGAACGTCAAAACTACCACCGGCTTGGAAAACAACCCAGTCATCGAGAAGAACCGGCAAGAAACTCGATCCGGTTTATCTTTTTAACAAATATATATAATATATTAGGTAAATTTCACAAACGTTTTTAATGGATGCACAGAGATGAGTTACTTCCAGACATCACCATTGTTCACATATTTTAAAACATTGTAAATAACAATAAGACCGAATCAAAAGAACCTAGATATAAGGAGCTGTTAATACCAAAAAGGCGAAGCTGTTAAGACCTCGCCAGGTCAACAGCGTAGTCAGTTCGAAAAAAAAAGACCAAAATGGAAGGCAAATACAAATAAAAAAGGAAACAAACAAAAAGAAGATGCCATATGAGATTAAGGATATATAGGTATATGTATAAAAATAATTAGAATAAAGGACATTTGATAAAGCTAGCTTTAAATCATAAAATCATGTTTGAGAGTATGAGACTGTTCAATAAAAGAATCTTGTAGATTATTACTGGCATTGTCGAGTAGGTAATAATGTTAAAAGTTTGCGATATTTTTTATGCTCTGACAAGATGGTGGGTCCTTGATAGAACTTTCCAAGGAGTTTTTGTGGCATCTCAGAATTCATACTCCATGGTATTATTTCACTTTTTGGGTGTAAGGGGTGTCGCATTACATCTTAAGCTTGAGATACCCAAGTAAACATCACCTGCACGTGGTGCACCCTGCTGAGTAACGAACGAGGAAATGGCGACAGCGGCGTGGTAGGATTTTAAAGCCCGACTGGGTCGCGACCACCATGCATGTAGAGAAAAAGCCCGTAATAGCGATTCGTTCTGCGCGTCACGTTTCGGGATCAGCTCATCCATATCCAATAGTGAATGACTTTCGCCGTGGCTCGAGTACCGGTGAGATAATTAACACTGGTCTCATCTGGACACGGACGATGGTTTTGGTTGTTCGCTCACGCAGGCCATCATGACAGCGGCGACCGGCGAGTGATAACGCACTCTCGGTAGTCGCCATTGTTTTTAGATTGTACTGTGCTCAGGCACAATGCAGTCACTTTGCTGTGCTACAATAAAAAAAAAGAAAAAACTACTATTCACTTTATCTACGGGTGATAACCACGTAAAAAAACATTCAGTAGTTTTTGAGTGTATCGCGAACAGACAGACAGACAAACGTGGCAAAGAGACTTTGTTTTATAATATGTAGTGATTCTTAGACACCTACCACAAATTATTATTTTTTAAATCTAAAAGTACAGCCATGTTACATTTATAACGTTCTTATTATATGTATATATATATTACGGTAAAATATAACGTGATCAATAAATTGTCGACACATACGAAATGACTGCATGATTTGTCTATACGAGAATGTAAATATAGAGATTGTTTACAAAGTGTGTCACGTAGTTACAGTGAGGCGGATAGTAGAATGCAATCTTGTTGTAATATGACACTGATTAACGAACGCTCGTTCGTGCGGTCTTTTATTGTTTATGTATCGTTAGCTTACGTAGATTCATCCTTGTATTAGATATATTTAAACTAGATGTACCCGCATGAAGTGAAAAAAGACTGTCATAAATCTATATAATTAACGTGACCATACCGTTTTGGACGGGACAATTTCGCTTTCGGGTTGTCTGTCCCGTTGTCTCCAGGGAGAATAAAAATGTCCTGCTTACTGCGTACTTACTTACCTGCGTAAATACATAAATATATATTTTACTTATTTACAGTTGCTAGAACACACAAACAGGTGCTTGACAACAAATTTTCAACTTGCAACTAGTGTATGAGACACATATATAGACATATTGTGGTGTAGTTTTTTTTAATGTCATAGGTGGCAAAGGAACAGGTGGGCCACCTGATGTTAAGTGATCACCACCGTCCATGGACACTAACAACACCAGTGGAGTCGCAAGTGCGTTGCCACCCTTTGAGGGGAAGGGTTAGGGGAGGGAGTGGGAGAGGAGAGAGGAGAGGGGAAGGGAGGTGAACCTCCGGCGCTCTCACTGACCAAACGATACGCAACAATGCAAGCACTGTTACTTCACGTCGGTTTTCTATGGGTCGGGTGGTAGTACCGGGGGCGAGCCGACCCATTCATGCCAAAATCAGTAATAGTTTCAGCGTGGCTCTACCACCATAAAAAAACATAGTCAGCTGGCAACATTCAAAACATCACAAATTCATGACAGATCGATCGAAAGAGAGAAGTCGCAGGTCGCAGATACCTTCGTAAACTTTTTAATTAAATATACATATTCTTTTAAAATTCATTATGTGGTTTTAAATTCACTTCCTATAGGGCAGCGAGCTACAGCTAGGTAGGCGGGCCAGACTAGGCTCCCCTCGGCAGCAGCTCAAGTCTAGGTCCGTTCCCTCGGCGTGGAGCCCTTGAGTACGCTGATCGATAGGGCAGCGAGCTACAGCTAGGTAGGCGGGCCAGACTAGGCTCCCCTCGGCAGCAGCTCAAGTCTAGGTCCGTTCCCTCGGCGTGGAGCCCTTGAGTACGCTGCTCGCGCGATACAGTGACACAAAATCTTACATCACTGCGACAACATTACACATATCACCTCCACACACGTGCACGCATACACGCTTGTACATGCAAGTGGAAGGGTTTTATTTTTTTCCCTTATCAAATTGAAATAGTTTATAATATTATCTGATACGAAATATATATAAGAGTTGTTGAGGTATGTATGCTTGGTACACATATGTGTTTCAGCAACTCATATATGTATGAATAGTTAGCTTAGCTTAGGTTAGCTCAGAAAGGTCGCGAGTACCTGCCCCGGATTGCACGCAGGGAGCCGACCGCCGTATGCCACCAGTGCGGCGTTGACCCGGACACCGCGCAGCACACTCTGTCTGAGTGTGCTGCATGGGAGGAGCAACGTCGCACTCTGGCTGCGGCGGTAGGGCAAGACCTCTCACTGCCGAGCGTGGTTGCGGCCATGCTCGGTAGTGAGGATAACTGGAGCGCAATGGCCTCCTTCTGTGAGGAAGTCGTCTCGCAGAAGGAGGCGGCGGAGAGGGTCCGTGAGCATGACCCTCAAAGTGGCCGTCTCCGCCAACGGAGGACGGGCAGGAGGAGGCGTCAGTTTGGCCGACTCCTCCCACTGTAACCGGACCAGGGAAGATGGGTCGGGGGGCCCATCTTCCCATTGCACAGGTCCGGCGGACGGAGGAGATGGCCGGTGTGTACACGGCTGTCTCCCAACAAGACGGGGCCCGGCGGCAGCGCTTTTGCTGCTGGGCCAACCGCTGGGGCGGCACGATGAAGTCTATAGAGATCTCGTGCCGCCCCAACTATAGCGGACGACGTACACCGTGGGGTTTTAGTCCGTGCGAGTCGGACATAACCCACCCTCTCCCACGAGAGGGTGGTGTATCCATAAGGGATTTCCCCGCGATAAAAAAAAAAAAAACTGCGTAACATTCTCGCCAGACTTATAATTGAAACTGAAAAATACAACGACAAGAGTATATCAGTATATACTCTACTAGACAATAGTCAACTAGAGAGTGGCAGCAAGCCAAACGAGAACTAAATAAGATTGAACTACATTGATACGTCATATCATGACATGTTGTTTAAAAGTTTAATTGAAGGCCCCAATGAAATAATAAAGTATGAACAAATTAATGTTATTTAAGCTATAGAACAATTTTATATAATTATCCTTATTTATGTATCTCAAATGTGTTGACTAATCTGTGTCGACATGTAGATCAGCGACATCTAGCCTTTCATGGCCGAACTATGAAGTCAAAGAATATACTATTTATTATTCATAATGATCATTAGGATCCAATTCTATATAATGATATTCTTATTTAAGTCTTATTAAAATTATATAATAATAATTATTCTTATTTATGTATCTTTATTATGGTGGCGCTAGTTTCAATGTGTCTCTTAATATGGTGGCGCTAGTATCAATGTGTATCTCTAATATGATGGCGCTAGTGTCAATGTATAGTTATAATATGGTGGCGCTAATATCAATGTTCCGGTCGTGTTGTAGTCTCGTCTCTTGAATGTGACGCAGCGGCACCGGAGGTGGGTGATAACACGTTATCCTTTTTCACAAGTCTAACCTAACGTAACCAAAGCGAGGCAAAAGAGCTAGATGGCGAACATTCAGCGACCGCGGTGCATTTAATATGACACCTTTTTATAGGCAGGGTTCAATACGTATTTAACTTTTTTGTAATAACACCGACATAGTTTCGCAATAATGTATTCAAAATAAAATTAGTTATTTAGAGAAAGCTTGATGGAATCAACTTCATAATAGCCTGTGAGAAACCCACTGCAGGTCTCTTACTGAAGGAAGGTACGAGCATAGTCTCCACGCCTTCGCACGTCGTGTTGACGATTTCAAACTCCTAGTAATTTACAGTGCTATATTTTCCCACATACTGTGGTTACTACAGGAACATTTCTATGGTTCAGGTTTCCTAACTATGATTTCCGTCTCCATCAATGTTCCGGGAATATCGATCCAACCATTTTGGAGATACTACTGCGGACGAAGCTGCGGATAACATCTAGTGTTAAATAAGATAGCCTATGTTACCCGCTATCATTTCAGTTATCTTCCATAATAATGGCCGTGAAAATAAGCCTAGTTGTTTCGGAGATTACCCAGGACAAATAGACAGACCCACATTTTTTTTCTCTGTAGCCATATCCATTAGGTACCTAAAATGTTGTTATATCAAAATATCATACATACACTTCATTATTTGTCGGCAGGTGTTAGTGTCAGTAAGGCTCGGTGGATGTTATCCCGCCCTGATATTAAAAAACCTTGATAAACTATATACCTAAACTTTTCTCATGCATCACTTTATCTACTAGTGGAAACCGCTTGACAATCTGTTCAATCGTTTTTGAGTTTATTACAAACAGACAGACGGACGTAGCAGAGGACTTTGTTTTATAATATTTAGTGATATGTCTGTGAAGTTGGTATACAAACATATCGGAATCGTGAAACAAAAATGAGTTCTGATATTCAAATTAATAGTTCTGGAGTTCCTGAAATTTAGAAAAATGGTTCCGCATATTAAAAATCCCATAACGGCATAAGACATATGAGAGTGCCAACTTCACGCAGCATACAAAAGTCGTGACAGAGGAATTCTGGGCTCCTTTACGATAGTTCTGGAGTTCATTGCAATATCAGTAATAGTTCTGCGTAAATAAGGCCATGACATTCCATTGAAAATCCTAGAAATATTTTGTAATAGAGATAAGTATTAACATATAAAACAAAAACAGACTTTCAATTTGTCATACCCAACAAACATCAAACGTAAATAAAAGGAAGCAGGCGACGCAACGCAGATAAAAAAAAACCAGATAATTATTTTTTTATAGCAAGCTTCGAGTAATCATAGACGATAGGTTCAAAAAATACATTGTAATCTATGATTTAATGACGTATATAATGACGTTGTACCTCGACTCAACCTCACGCGAGTATCCTCGAGATTACCTTAAAACCAAGTCGAGTCACAACTAAGAATACCGATTTCGAGGATTCCTTGAGCACTCTTTGAGGTTACCTCAGTTGAGTTCAGGTTGAGGAAGGTTTGAGGAAACGTCTTAGAATATGGGTGATAGTTGAAAAAATTATTTTGGACATGTTTTACATAAAATCCGTTCTTAGTGAGCATCTATGTCGCAAAAGGTGTAACTATGTTGAATCTCAAGTCAATCGGACATGTAGTTTCGGAGATCTCGTGATGAGTCAGTCAGTGGTAAACCACTTAAAGTATATATATAGATTATGTAAACTGATACAACCTCGTATAAATGTGTATTTTTATTTCGATTTATAATAAAAAATGTCTATTATGAACATAAAATTAACGTAGTCTAATTCATAAAATTATTAATGATTTCTCATTTGACGTTTAAAGCTGTAATAAAATATATAATTCGTGGTATAAATAATCCTATTACAGAAAATATATAGTCATTCGGCGATGGGAATCCGACGATAATTACGATGACGATAAGTACATAAAGATTAGTGCATTTAAGAATCGTGAAGTATGACGAATAGAGACTTATAAAAGCTTCGATATTAGAACGAAATTCCCTATGCACTTCCGTTTGGAATTGGATGGCGGGTGCCACGTCTCACTGCAACAAGGAACGGGTACCTGAAAAAGTTAAATCTAAAATAAGTAAGGAACGAACAAAATATTTGTAATTCAACTACAAAAAAAATAATTAAACGAGTTGTTGGTTGACGGTTAAACCCGACGTTGGCGGATGGTTGTACTTATCGTCGGTTGACACAGTAGGTATGTTGGTCTCGGACCGCGCGTAGTCAAGGCGGCAGCGGCGCTTGGACGACTCCTCCCCAATACGGGGGGGCCGGGTGCCGTCTGCCGCTGCCTCTACAAGGGGGTCGTTCGGTCCATGTCCGCCTACGGGGCGCCGTTGTGGGTCGACGCCCTCAGCGCTACCAATATCCGTGCGCTGCGAGCTGCGCAGCGTACCGTGGCGTTGAGGGTGATTCGAGGGTACCGAACGGTGTCCTCGGCGGCGGCCATGGTGTTGGCCGGCTCCCTTCCCTGGGAGCTAGAGGCAGAGGTGCTTGCCGCCGTATATGAGTATATGGCGGCCAAGAAACGAATTGGGGAGCCTCTAGCTCCCAGAGAAATAGAGGAAAGAAGGAGAAGAGTGAGGGAGGAGATGGTAGAGAGGTGGAGGCAGGACCTGGCGGACGCGCGTTACGGTCGATACACGATCGACGCCGTTCGCCCGGTCCTGTCGGAATGGTATCAGAGGAAGGGGGGCTCCCTGACGTTCTGTCTGGTGCAGGTGCTGACCGGGCACGGGTGCTTCGGTTGGTACCTGAACCGGATAGCACGCAGGGAGCCGACTGCCGTATGTCATCAGTGCGGCGTTGACCCGGACACCGCGCAGCACACTCTGTCTGAGTGTGCTGCATGGGAGGAGCAACGTCGCACTCTGGCTGCGGCGGTAGGGCAAGACCTCTCACTGCCGAGCGTGGTTGCGGCCATGCTCGGTAGTGAGGATAACTGGAGCGCAATGGCCTCCTTCTGTGAGGAAGTCGTCTCGCAGAAGGAGGCGGCGGAGAGGGTCCGTGAGCATGACCCTCAAAGTGGCCGTCTCCGCCAACGGAGGACGGGCAGGAGGAGGCGTCAGTTTGACCGCCTCCTCCCACTGTAACCGGACCAGGGAAGATGGGTCGGGGGGCCCATCTTCCCATTGCACAGGTCCGGCGGACGGAGGAGATGGCCGGTGTGTACACGGCTGTCTCCCAACAAGACGGGGCCCAGCGGCAGCGCCTTTGCTGCTGGGCCAACCGCTGGGGCGGCACGATGAAGTCTATAGAGATCTCGTGCCGCCCCAACTATAGCGGACGACGTACACCGTGGGGTTTTAGTCTGTGCGAGTCGGACATAACCCACCCTCTCCCCCGAGAGGGTGGTGTATCCATAAGGGATTTTCCCACGATAAAAAAAAAAAAAAAGACCTATTATATATTTAGTAGGTATGAGAATAGGTCGTAAAGTATATTTTATATATCTAGTTGATTAGGGTGTCCGTACCCAGATATTTTATGCATTTTTTTGTCACTTTTAATAGCGTAGTCAGTTCGAAAAAAAAGGTAGGCGGGCTTAGAAAAAGTTCTATCAAGCTATGGGTTAATCACGATGTCTTTTTTCACCGAAAAGTCTGACTCAGTCGCTAAGATTTGAACCTATCGTCAAGGTGTCTGAAAACGCTATCAACTGAGCCATGATAATACAGAAAAAACGAGGTTACGTACTAATTAGATTAACAGAACGCGTTCACCATAAAAAAACTGGAGTTGAAAATTAAATTCAAAATTAAAAAGGTGCGCCATCTATGAGATAACTTTGTAAAGATAACTATTTTTTACCCAGTCCATAATTTGACGTCACTTGGAGACTTACACAGCTTATTTATAAACTCAATTCCGATAACGTCATCTGAATATTTTAATAATAAACATTAAGTCAGTTCAACAATTAATTCATTGTTGTGGTTGAGCGACCTTGAATCTGTCTGTTCTATTGTAATATTCGTGATTCGCTTCCCGCGTGAACACAAATTATTGTTTATACAATTGTCACATCGGTCAATGAATGTAGTGATAGCTGTTATAAATTGCCCTGCAATTCGTGCGTTTTAGACGTAATATTGAGACATTCAATTTGTTTTTATTGAATTAAATGTTCGCAAAGCCAAGGCTGGGTTCTGTTCTATACAGTTTGCGCCAACAAGTTTTTTTATTCGTTAAAGTCTCAGAAAACGGAATAGCCAATATACGGAGTCTATTACTAAATAACATATTCAGCACATTATTAGTTTGATGTCTAATAACATACTAAATTATTATACGATGTACAAATTAAATAAACTGTTAATAATTACAGTCGATTATATTGTCTATAGGCCAGCTCTAAATTTTTTAATTGAATACTTAAATTTTTAAAAACATCTGAATTGGCTGCATTATCTAGGTACCTATATCTTTTTCCTAGTAAGGAAAAAATTAAAACGAAACAAATGTTCGGGTCATTTGTATCGAGAATTTAATTAAATCAGAAAGACTGTTAATTCCCATTAAAAAAAATGAAATTGACCTTGAAAATGTATATAAAATTTTGGTGGAAATGTTTTTAAAAGTTTACTTTATGGTAACATAAATTAAATCAACTTTTTTATTTTATTTTATTCTTGGCAACCAATCTTCTAGTAGATAACTATTATCGATTAGGTAATTATATTACCAGTTTCTTGTGATCAATTCAATAATCTAATATGTTGGTGGTCCCCTTGTTAGAACTTTCCAGGGAAATTTTGTGACAAATCGGAATCCATGCTTCGTGGTATTATTTCCCATTTACGTCGCTTGTGCACGACAACCAAACTATATTACGTAAAACACCACCATTATTACAAAATATAGAGTGAAATAACACAAGATTATGTATAAAATCCACTACATGACATTCCAAGGTCCCGCCAAAAACTCCAGCCTATATGTTATTCTAATGACTTATTTATTTCGCTTTATAACTATAAAGTTACATTAAAATCTGTTCTGTAGTTTTTGCGTAAAGCAGCATCATATAACCATCTATTTTCAAAGATTATCTTGTTTATAATATTAACAGGATATCGAGTACCACGAATTATAATAAAACTTAACAGTACAGTATATTTTGTTACCATACGTAAAGATATTTTACTTAACATACCTGTGCCCGCGACTCAGTTCAATTGGAACCTAATGTAAAAAAAAAAACAGTCACCAACAAAATTATCTGAATGTATTACTTATCTACTTAACACGAGTCGTCATTCAAATTACAATAATGATAGAGTGAATCGATTTTAATGAAAGTAGACCAAATGTTACTCGACGATATGCTTTATGATTTTCTTATAGATCGATATCTTATCGATTATGATTTTATCCTGAACACAGTACTTTAGCAGTGATGTGTGTTCAAATAAAATGATTTCGTTTACGTTTATGTTAAGTTACGTTTCGTTTACGTTTCAGAACAGACGTTCCTAAAAATGATTGAAATGTATTTTATAGTTCCAAGATACCTGCAACAATTTTAGTTATAAAATCTAAAAAGTACAAACATGTTAAATTTACATTCTTATTAGGTGTATAGATATATAAGCTTTAAACGCTTTTTGTTCTAGGTACAGTACCGTATTACAGTTTAAAACGCCAGGTAATATTTCTCGGTAAGCGACGCGCGACGTTTTCAAACAATGCATTTATAAGTATTGTAAGTTTGTTCAGTAAGTAGTTAAAGAATTTCGGAACGAATAATAATAGTCTTTCTTGGAATGGACAATTTAGAATCAATGACAGAACACATTTCCCATATTTTTAATTTTTTTTGTTTCCTTAATTTGTACGGACGGATTTTTACGAAATTTGGTATGGTAATAGTTTTTACACTGGTAGAACATATAGAATACGTTTTACATATATGTCGCATTCGTATATCTGTATATCTTACGTACAAGAAAACATAAAAGAGAAGGTTTATTATAGGGTAGTTCAATATGTGAACACTTCATGTCTGTACATCCGTCAAGAATGAATGTAGCTATAATGTTTTTATATGCGATGTACAACTAGATGCTATAATGCAATGCTGCGTCTCGATGAACAAAATTGTTCACAAAAGGGGAGGCCAATTAAATCGTCGATGTCGAGTTTTAATCCACAATACAATCCTATGATTTGATTAATCACTGTGTTTATAATAGAAATTTGATGCGGACGTAGTCGCGGGGACAGCTAGTAATAATATATTTTATTATAAAAACTAGCGGGTCCGGCGTACGTTCTCCCGCCCTGATAAAAAAAACTGTGACAAATTTTATGCCTAAACCTTTCTCATGAATCACTTTATCTACTGGTGAAAACCACATGATAATCTGTTACGTAGTTTTTGAGTTTATCGCGAAGAGACAGACGTGGCAGAGGACTTTGTTTTATAATAGTAATTATAACAAATATATATTATAACAAATAATATAATATGATGACTCAGTGGTTACTAATTTCGGACACCGTGTCGTTCGATGTAGGTTGGAATCCGAGTTTTGAGCGGAGGAAAATATCGTTAAATAAAAATAAATATATATATATATAAAATATAAAAATATCGGAAAATAGCATGGTTGTAGGGCCTTTTCTAAGACCTCCTTTCTAGCTTTGTAAAAGTTCTCAACATCCTCGAGTTAAAAAACTGTTATCAAACACATATAAGTGTGTTCCGGCAGCTGCAATTGAGAATCATTTCCCCTTTACATTTGGCGTGTTTACTCATTTAGCATTAAATGAGATTATGGTTAAATGTTAAAAACTATAAAGTGTACAAAATCTGTACATAAGACTTTTAATATTTTTTTAATAAAACCTTTCCATAATTACGTAGAGCACCCCAATAAAAGAGTCATAAAAATCACTCATTTAGTTTCTAAGTAAAACAACATACATACGACTATACTAGGCCAATAAAGTTTTTTGTTTGAGTCCGATAAAATCTATCAATAATTTCATTTATTTATGCGTATAATTGCAAACTGATATGCAGATTAGTAATTGTTGAATGGTCACTGCAATGTATGGTAAAAAATACCGCCGAGTTAGATTAGAAAACAAACCCAGTCCGTTAGTGGTATCCGCCGCAAAATACGAATCCGTACCAAACGCTGCGCGTTGTAAAAGACCACAGATCACGCCACCGTAGTCTGGGGGTAAATTTCGCTCCCGCACTCCAGACTAGGCCCCCCTCGGCAGCAGCTCAAGCCTAGATCCGTTCCCTCAGCGTGGAGCTCTGGAGGACGCTTCTCGCGCGATACAGTGACACAAAATCTTACATCACTGCGACAACATTACACATGACCTTGCCTGGTCAATAGCGTAGTCAGTTCGAAAAAAAAATAGATTAGAAAAAAACAATAGGCTGTCACTTCCAAGGATTGGATTAGAACGCATCATGTAATGTTGGATACTGCCAAACTAAAACCTAACAGCGCAACTTTCTGCTTTGCCTCAGTTAGCAATCTTACACAGAATCTGCCACTCCTTATAATCGTTGGTACGAGTAACTTATTTTTTCTTTATAATTTTACAGCGTCATCAAAGGCATTGTTTGCATAATCGCGTGATATAGAAATTAAAGAAACTATCAGTAAATAAATAGATACTAACTGGTGGAAGTTAAAACGTATGTATTAAAAACAGAAATATCTTAGCAGTAATTGAAAGTAAAAATATTGTACTATTTTATTAACATTTATTCTTTTGATATTAAAATTGAATACAAAAAATAAAGACACAAATACATTAAACCTATTATACTTATTAAACTCGTTAGTAAATCTAGAATTATAATTAATCCTTCATAAAGAAACAATTAGTCTACCGCGTGTTTTGTTAATAGTGGCGAATCGACATTAATTTCCAGTTTTAATCGGATTATTAGATGGGTCATTTGATGTTGACTTTCGATTGTATACATCGAACTGATCTATGTAAATTATTTAACATGAAATCACTCTCTAGAAAACGTAGCTAACCCACTGTCGGTAGTCTTAACAATAATCTGCTGGATTTTTAAATAACAAACTGTTACTAGTTTACAAAGTTGGGGGTAAATTATATAATCAACTCCTAAACCAAACTTTGTCAAAATCCGTCCAGTTATTGAAGAACAAACATTTAAATAAACATGCTTTCTGAGTTATAAATTATATTATGTAACTGAAGAATTAATGTATGTTAAAGTTCAATGTTGCGTCATATACTTATGCGAATCATAAGTAAAAACGGTTAGGTAAAAAATACGATTACCGGTTGTTTCGTAATCTGTATAATTTTGCTGTAATGTGTACAAATTCAAATGTGTAAAAACTATAAAAAAATCAGAATACAAAAAATATTGTCTCCAGCGCCATCTATGTAATGTACTTAGTTCTGAATGTGTTAAATAGATGACGCTAGCTGTCTAACAGCGATGATTCAAGAGGAAACCGTTAGGAAACGATGCCACTTTGTGTGAGAATACAAAGAGTAAATTTATTAAAGTAACCTGTTTTCTGTACGCAGGTAGTTTGTTACTGATGGTAATTCGTAATTTTTCCCTTAACTGTTTTATTTTAGAGGTTTAAGTAATAAAATAAACACAGATTATGTGGCAGTAAATATATTCAGAAAATATCAACCATGTTCGACTTAATTTCATTAGTATAAAAAAGTTTCATACAAAAACATAGCGTATGAATTAAAAAGTAAACATTACAATAATACAATAACTGTCGAATTCGATTGTTCCCTTATAATTAATTATTGCTTTATACAATATCGTAGGTGTGCGGGACTACTCGTAACATTCGATAACAAAGGCATTATAGATAACTTTTATCTAAACTTAGCAATAACTAGTCGTCCACGCGATCAATCTCGTACACTTAATTTAGGTTAATAATAATTACATATCACAATGAGACGTCCCTTCAACATGATTCACTCGCACACTAAAAATATTACAAAACGAAGGCACGAGATCTACCTTTAAGCTAAGACTATTAGTAAACATGCCCCGAAACTATGCTAAATGCACGCGCGCTAAACGTGGCGCGTTTCAGTCGAAACGTTGCGTTTTGAAGCCCACCACCGACGTAGGTGGCGTCATAAACTTTTAAAGCGGTTCTGGAATACAATGGTTGCGGCGCGGCGGAGGTCGTTCGCCGCGTCTCATAATGGAATGTCGGCATGCAGCCGCTCCCGGCGCTCTTTGTGCGCGGGCTCCCCGCCCGGACCGCGGCCCGAGAGCTACCTGCGACCGTGCCGCGGCTCGGGCCATCGTTTACTAATACATGTCACACGGGCGATCTAAACGCCAAGTCCTCTAAACACCTCGACACACTACACTGTGCTCTTCTTATCTTCAAACTTCTTAGCCAAGTCCGCCATTAACTCGTTGTAGATAAGCGGATCTATATTCTTTCCGAGTTGGTAAAGAACGAACCAGTCGCCGATCTGCAACTTACTGGCCACTTCTTCAACTTGCTGTTGGGGAGCGAGGCGGCTACGCGCGCGCAATAGATACAGGCGGACGCGCGGTCCCGCCACCACAGCCATACGGTACAGCAAGGAAATACCACTCAGGATCGATAAGATCATGAACCAGAACCAGAGGAACACGTAGATCTTCTCGTTGACGATGTTCAAGGGCAAGACGCAAAGCCCATCGAACTTTTGCACGGTACCCGATGGACCGTATTTGTGGAAGGAGCATTTTGTCATTTTAGGAAAGACTCGTGCCATCGGGTCCACGCGGTCCTCCGGTTCCATCTCGGTGAAGTTGACAACTTCACTGCCGTATGTTGAGAATTCACCGTCGAGGAAGAAGTCCATAAAGAATATCTGACCGACGACGTTGATGAAATTCAGTACTTCACAAATAAAGAAACGGAACGCGTAAAAGTTTTGCGTGTTCAAGTTAGCGTAAAAATAGTCGACGAGTAACTTCTTCCGGTCCTCCTTACAGTCTTCGCCAACGACGGGGCAGTTAAGGTCTAGTACCAGCATTTTGATGCGACCTCCCTCCCACGTTTTCCACAGATACCGGGGAACATAGAACAGGATCGCTTGAAAGAACAGTACGAAACATACCCACTGATAGTATTTGTGATATTTAATTTCGTCCTCATCGGAGTCGTAGGAACCGACGCCTGCTTGCGCGACGTCTTTCCCGACGCGGCCCGCAAGCCGGTTGGGGATGGTGAAAGTCGAGTATATCCAACAGTACGTGTCCATTACGTTGTACGGTATTTCGTCGACGATGCAGTCGATAGGGTCACCTATATATTGTCGCGAGGTGACGAGAAGCGAGAACGCGATCAAAACAATCACGGTGGCTTTGTAGTGCAAGCGAAACACATTATTGTCGATGCACACAGTGTCGAGCTTGAGTAGCCCCTTCACGGAACCGAATACGTCAAACATGGCGGTGTGCTAGCCGCGGTCGCGCGGCGCGTCGGTCGCGTTCGAAAATTACGGGCGTGCGCTTCGCCCTCGCGTCGAGTGCGGAATGTTGGCCTGCAGAGCGCCGCGACTGATGAGAAGGGCGCCGGCCTGCGAAGAGGTGAAGGCGGACCGCGGGGGAACAGTCCCCCCCCACCGCGGCGAGTAGCCTCCTCTAGTTCGGATCAACGACACGACACAGCACTGACCCTATTTCCACCCAATATCCATCCGTAGCGTCACCTGGTAGCCAGGAGCGCGTACCCAGGGGCTACGCATCTCGACGCAGTCCGCGTCACCGACTGTTGATAAGTCACGGAGCTGTGAGCATGATGTTAAGTAATTAAATTGTGGGTATTGTTTACTTTGTATCACGAAAGCTTCAATCTACGTAAACGATATAACGACATGTAAACTGCGTTTAAAGAGACGGCACGTATTACTTTTATAAACTTAACAGTTAACGTCTTAAAATCAATGAAACTAGTTACCGTTTTAATGATTTATTGGTATCTATAATTAAAGAAAAAACAAATATGGCGTCGCGTCGGTAGTCTTTTCACATAATTCACTCGTGTTTTTATGTACATGGAGTGTTATTTCGAAATATAGTAGTACTTTATTATTTTCAATATTTAGACAACAGAAGTGTGCTTGATGTGATGTTCGATTATTAAAACGAATGATCTATTGAATATACATCAAATTATCCAAATGATAATGAGATATGAATGTTTAAATTATCGCATGATACTCTATTGTATTGTTTTGTACTTTAAATGATATAAACATGATTTTTGAGCGTTGAAAGGATATATCTGCCTCATGACACATTATTTAAAGAATTAAAATTAATCATACTTAATCAAAACTATACAGTATGTACCCTATAATGATAGAGTATCTTAACTTTCCTGGAATAAAGGAAGAATCTATATGTTCGGAGTTACACAACCAATGTCAAATTCAATAATGTCAAAAAAATAGCATACATTGATTTATTATGGAAATCATAAAAACGAAATACCAAAACAAATTTATTTAAAACACAAGTAGTCTTAAATATATACATATGTTATATAATATGGTGTATAATTAAAAAAGATAGATTAAGACAATTGATTATTCCTTGCAATTTTTATGCCGATTTCTAGTGTTAAGCATTATTGTAATCAATTGCATCAGGTTTTGTATTAAGTAAACTTTATTTGTAATTGTGTTTTAGTTTGAGCGTGGACAAAAGCGAAATTAAAACAATGAATCCGGATGCTGTTTCCTTGAATAAGTGAAGTTTTTTTTATATCCTGGAAGTACCCCCACTGGATTAAATAAAAATAATTAATATACGTAGTTTGCGGCAATTTTTAGCTCGTTTTTGGCGCATAGAAATTATTTCTACAATTTAAAATTAATAACTTGTTAAGAATGTAAATGTAATTTATGTACCTAGATTCTTTTGAAGATTTGATTTGAAAGTTAGAGTGTCATGGAAGTTTTTTTGTTTAATTTTGACAAAGGAGTTTTTGGCGGAATTTTGGAATATCATGTAGTGGATTTTATATTTTATTCATATTCTTGTGTTATTTAGCTCTATATTGGTCGTGTTTACGTAATATCCTTTGGTTATTGTGCACAATTGAAGTAGTTGGGAAATAATATCACGGAGCATGGACTCTGACTTGCCACAAAAACTCCCTGGAAAGTTTTAACAAAACATCTATCGTGTTAGTTCATTAAAGTGATCACAATAAACTTGTAATACCCCTACCTACTCGATAAAAGAAGTAGAAGATTTGTTGTCAAAAAAAAAAAAACGGGTATTTAAATTTGTTTGATATCGAAAATGAAATTTTGACAGTATTGTAAAACACGTGGTGTTATAAGTAATGTATAAAATAAATTGTCGAATGTATGTATGTTAGTGTATCATTTCAAAACGACCGCATCTATTTGACTATTTTTTTTGTTGTGTTTCTAATTGCCGGGACAAACTTTGTATGAAAGATGTCCGAAAAATCGTATGGTAAAGTGAAACATGAGTTAAAAGTCCCTTTATAATAAGTGAGAAACAAGATTACATGTAGATGGTTTTTAACTCACTGACTGGTTTAGATTGACGCTTTGTCATTTTTAAAGGCCAATGAAGCGGGTTAATATTATGAAGTATACGTATAGACAGGCACGTATACAAAGGGGGGGCTAGTTGAGATTTAGATAAAGCCGAAGGAAGGTATGGGCGCAATCACCACGCCAGCCCACGATGTATTGGTGATTTCAAAGTCTGAGAAATCCACAGTTCTATGTTTTCCAACATTTCTCAGGTTCAGGTCTCTTCCACTTTCAGCCGAAAGTGTTACCAATTTCAATCAGTTACGCGAATTCCGAAAAATGAGTTTGCACATGCCGGGGTTCGATCTGTGGCCATCAGCTTGATATTCAAACCATTAGACAACCACGGCTACTACCATATACAATAAAAATCATCAATAAAAAAATGATTGTCACAAAAATAATGCTTTATAATCATGAGACAGTAAGTAACTTTTATTGTAACTAAGTATCGCTATCTTTGACATATTTATCGGAAAGGTGTGTGATAGACTTTTAACGCTCCTACGTGCATTTTTTTGACATGTGTTTTGGGGACTGTAATTCTAATGAAATATGTTTATATCGAGGACAGGTTAAAATTAATTAATCTTATTTAAATCAAATCAAAAATACTTTATTCAATTTATCCTTGAGAAGGCTCTTATGAACATCAAAACTACCACTGGTTCGGAAAACAACCTAGTCATCGAGAAGAACCGACAAAAATATTTAGTTTATCGTATAACTTTATTTTATGTTTTATTACAGTTATGTGTTATTTTATCAGAATTCTTTTACCTCACCATATCATCTTTCCAATACAGAGATAGGCGAGCAGGTATATCAGTACACATACATGGTAGCAACTGTCTAGGCAAGAACTAAGAGTATGAAATCAAATACACAATGTTAAGACAAATATAAGATTTATACTTATAGGTGAAGGTATACGAGGTAATAACCAGTTGAGAACACGGTCGAGGTAAAACGCCTAAAGATGGAATTATGACCCTTTATTAATACGAATGTTCTTGCCGATGTAAAACTCTATATTTACGTTCAAATCACATGGTTGTTAGGTATACAGTGATAAGTGACCAATCACAATTTTAAGGTAATAATGTTAGGTTTTATAACAAAGTCCTAAAACATATTACCGATGTGGCGGATATCAAGTTCAAGCGCCATGTCAAGCGGGCTTTTATGTCTAAAGGCCATTTTATAGGGTGGATCAATGTGTGAACGATGGTGTTGTCTGGAAATGGCACCTCTCTCTGTGCATTTGCCAAAAACGAATGTAATTATCTATATTTGTAAAAAACATATTTGATGAAAAGATAAGCCAGATCTAGTTTCTTGCCGGTGTAACTCGATGACTGGGTTATTTTCTGAATCGATGGTAACTTTGACGTTCATAAGAGCCTTCCTAGGGCCTAAACTGTATAAAGCTTTTAAATATTTTGACTTTGAAACCACGAAGTTCATTCGATTAAGGTTTTATTGTTTAATTTATTTGTAAATTCGCTATAATATCCGTTTTAGTGTCATTCCTATTTAACAGTCTACTTGATATCTTATCACGGTGTTATCGTTTGATATCAGCTGTCGTTGATTGTGCCGATGATACGTAATTCATATTAATACCCACTTGAAACCAAGGCGATTGGCAAAAGAATATTGGATAAATGAAAGAAATAGAATGACGCAATTCATATTTTTCCTGTTTCATTTATAAGTAATTGTTGTTTTGTTTATTGATCAGAATTAAAAAGTTTTGTATTTCAAGGAAGGATTGATGATGTCCTTTTTTTTCATTAAATATATACTTATATTATAAAGCTGTAGAGTTTGTTTGTTTGAAGGCGCCAACTTGAACTACTAGTGCGATTTGAAAAATTCTTTCAGTGTTCGAGAGCTCATTTATCGAGGAAGGCTATAGGCAATATATCATTACGCTATATAGGATTTTATTTTCCTTTCGAGAGCTTCCGTTGCATAAACCGTAACTATTCCACGTCGACTAAGTTCGGGCAGAAACTAGTTTTACTATATTATCCTATCCAGATACACCAACCACTGTGTCTACTATACCGACGTAACTGATGACGCGATTGGTAGGTTCATCCATCAGGTCGTGGACGCTACGGCGTGAGACATTGTAGATTATAATTTTAAAATGGCTATAAATATAGATGATAATGAAGCCGCCATAACGGAAATAATCTAAATTATAAATCCGATGTATAACAATTAAGTAATAATAATAGTTGCTCTCATTTAAAACGATTTTTAACAAAACAACTGAAAGCAGAAGAATGCTGCAGACCACGAGTCTGCACAAATAAAAAAGACAGTTTATAACAGTTCTTAAATTGTATTATGCTAATTTTTTCAGTGTAAGTATAAAAAGTGTATATGAGTTATGTTCGGAGCTGGGTTTATGAAGTAAATAAAATTGCGTTTATAAAGAGTTTTTTACAAAAAAATACGTATTAAATATTTGCTTTAAAAAAGTTTTGATACTTACGTATTAAATGCACCGTGCTCGCCGAACGTTCGACATTTTGCTCTTCCATCTCTGTTTGGTTAACTTAGGTTAGACTTATGAAAGAGGACAACATGATCGTGCCGCAGCAGCCGTCGGCAAGTGCGGTGCATTTAATACGTAAGTATCCAAAAAAATTTAAAGTAAGTTTTCAATACGTATTTAATTTTTTTGTATACAATTCAGCTACAGGTAAAATGTTTGTTGTTTACACGAGCTTAGTTGAATGAAAAAAACCCAAGTGGTTTATGATTCAAAAAGCTTTGCGGTTTTACATTCATAAACTGTGGTATGTAAGTAAATACCCTTTGTATACGTGACGTTATTAAAGCAAGTTTTAGAAAATACGTGCCTATGTTTTATTTTTCCTCGACATACGTGTTATAATAAAATACTTATTATTTTATTTTATTTTGGGCAACCAATCTTCTAGTGGATTATTACTGCTAATGTCGAGTAGGTAATTATATTATAACTTTCTTGTGATAATTTCAATTAATTAACAAGATGGTGGCCGTCTTAACAGAACTTTCTAGAGGTTTTGTGGCAAACCAGAATCCATGATCCGTGGTATTATTTCCCATCCACTTCCCTTATGCACAATAATCAAACTATATTACGTAAAACACCACCAATATTATAAAATATAGAGTCAAATAACACAAGATTATGAATAAAATATAAACTCCACTACATGACATTCCAGGATCCCGCCAAAAACTCAATAAATACTTAGTAATATAATTTAATAGTGATAAAACCTCTTTGTATTTTGACCCACTTCGAAAAAGGAGGAGGTTACTACGTTCGGTTGTGTGTATTTTTTTTTTGTTATGTATGTTAATATTATCTCTATTTTTAAAACGAACATCTAGTTATTTGAAAATAGGCAATGAATGTAAAATCTTAGTTGAATGATATCTTAGCTGGAGTTTTTGGCGGGATCTTGGAATACCATGTAGTGGTTTTTTTTTATAGTAGTACGGCAAAATGACTGCACTGTGCCTGATGGTAAGCACAGTACAATCCAAAAACATTGGCGACCACCGAGTGACACACTGTCCATCGCCGGTCGCCGCTGTCATGCCGGCCAGCGAAAAGCTGGATATGCACAAGCTGATCCCGAAACGCGACCAGCAGAAGCGAATCACTATGACGGGCTTTTTCGCCATATACGTGGTGGTTGCGATCCAGTCAGGCTGTAAAACCCTACCACCCCGCTATCGCCATTGCCTCGTTCGTTATTCAGCAGGGTGCACCACGTGCAGGTGAGGTTGGCTTGTTGTATCAAGTGTTAGATGTTATTTGACACCTCTTACATATTTTATTTACACATTTATATTTATCCATAATCTTTCTTTATTTGGATCTATATTGTGTTATATTAGTGGTGCTTTACGTAGTATAGTTTGGTTATTGTGCACAGGCGAAGTCGATCGGAAATAATACCACGGAGCATGAATTCTGACTCGCCGCAAAAACTCCCAGGAAAGTTCTAACAAGATGGCCGCCATCTTGTTAGTTCATTTAAATTATATCAAGAAACTTGCAATATCGTTACTTAATTTACAATGGCAGTAATAATCTACTAGAAGACTGGTTGCCAAATATAAAATAGAAGAAAATAGCTTAGCTGTTCGGACACCGCGTCGATGGATATAGGGTCGAATCCTTGCAAACAGAGTCGAAGCTTTCGGTGTAGGAAAACATCGCGATGAAGCCATAGCATGGTGGTAGGGTTTCTAACTCCGATTGGCTATCTACCACCCTCAAGTTGGAAATCTATCGTGAAGCACTTGTTGGTGTGTTCGGCACACGCACGTGAGAGCCAGTCTATAGGTTTGGCGTGTTTACTATCTTCGACCACATCGTCATGTAATATCAGATGAGAATGTGATCAAACGTTAAAACCGTTACGGTGTTATTACAAAAAAGTTAAACACGCTGAATGTTCGCCATCTTGCTCTTTTGTCTCGCTTTGGTTAAGTTAGATTAGACTTGCGAAAAAGGATAACGCGAACTAGCCTCGAGCGAGCGCGGTGCACTTAATTCAAATCCTTTTTAAAGCAAGTATTCAATACGTATTTAACTTTTTGTAATAACACCGCGTAAAGTATAGAAAAAAATTAGTTGCCTGTAAAGTCGGTTTACGGACACGATAATTTTACATGATAACGTCATAAGAAAACATGGATAAAAAATTGCATACTTTTATGAATTGAATTAAATTATTATCACTGAATTATTATTATTTTGTATATTACAAAGGAGTTAACTGAAGACTACAATTTCACGTATAGGATGTGTGCTGCCGCTGTTTCTGTTCTACTCGGACGCATCGGCCGACGGAGTGGGAGAGAAATAGATGCGTCACAAGCCGAATGCTTAGGCCGATCAAGCCTCTTTATCGCTTATTCCGTGCTCTCGCTTGCACCGAGCTCTCAGGCGGAACGTGACAATGAGTCATGCTTTGCAGTACAGGAAGCCGGCGTCCATCGATTTATAAGACGTTATAACGTCAACAGCATAGAAATTTGTAAATCTAGTATTGTCATATTATAAGTGTACATATATCTTCTAATCGACTGACACTAATAAGACCTTGAAATTTACAACTAGCTTTTACTCGCAACTCCGCCCCTTAATATAGAATTAATCCAATTCCCCCTTTTCTTTACTTCTAACAACAATAAAAATTCATGACGATTGGTTGAGCAGTAATGAAGTGAAAGCGTAACAAACAGACGAACTCACTTTCGTATTCATAATGTTGGTTAAGATTATTCAATAAATTAAGTTCGATTCCACAAAACTATAATGCTATTTTTTTGATTTCGTCACTATAATAACGAGAAACTACATTATCCTTGACTTCCATTAATAGTTCCATTGTTTATTTTGATTACATAGAATTATAAGCGTACATAAGCGCCGTGTTAAGCAGTTGTAGCGTCTAAAGATCATAAAATGGGTCAATATGTGAACCACGGTGATGTTTGGAATCAACACGTCTCTCTCTCTGCGTCTGCTAAAAACGATTGTAATTTTTAGGTATTTTAAATATATATGGTAAAAAGACATATAATAACCCGTTCGAGTTTCTTGCCGGGTCTTCTTGTTAAATGGGTTGTTAGCCCGAACCGGCGCGGCGCGGCGGTAGTTTTGACGTTCATAAGCGCCTTCTTAGGGCCTAAATTGAATCGAATTGAATTAAGTATTGTTGATTTTGTTTTTTAATTATACTAGCAATCGTCCGTGACTTCATTTGTGTAAAATTATAATTACTATTATAAATAAGAACGTTTATAAGGTTGAATAGAGGTTTGTTACTTTTTGGCGCAAAAAACTACTGAACAGATTTCCATGAAATCTCAAATCAAAATGACAGAGATTATCTTAACTATAATACTTACTAATATTATAAACGAAAATGTGTGTTTGCTTGTTTGTTACAGCTGATTATCATGAAATTATGCCTGCATATTGACAGGGGGACAGAAAAGTATATAGGACCTTTGATTTAGTAAAAAAAATAATTTACGCAAAGTATACATGATATCTATATTAACCGGTGTAGGTGGTAGAGCTACGCTGAAGCTATTAATGGTTTCAGCATGTACGGGCCAGCTCGCCCGGGGTAGTATCACCCTCTCACAGAAAACCGACGTGAAGTAACAGTGCTTGCATTGTTGCGTTTCGTTCTGTCAGCGAGAGCGCCGGACTACATTCTGTTATTATTTCAATTTATTGTTTGGTAAATCAAACAATAGTGTGTTTTATCATGATTTTGTTGTGATTTTAAATTATTTGAAAATACAAAAATAAATACATTTTGCCATTAACTTGTCGCATTCAACTCGCACCGTTAGTTCCCTTGGCTCTTCTGTGACACGAAATACCAGCGTCGTGGTACTTCGTGATGAATATTAAACGATTCACACAGAAAAGTTGTCGTTCGACATCTAAAACGGGCTATATTGAGGTCGCGTCCACGTGTAAATTTTACGTAGGCTTTTTCTAATTGATTTTAAAAGTTCAAGCATATCTGTGTTAAATCATGCTGTGTCCCTACTTGAGTAGACACAGATGTGACCTTACATTACAATTACCTCGTGAATCATTATATATTACCTTAGGAATTCGGTATTTTAACTCTGCCCTCTCAATATATTCTTGAGAATTTGATGTACTTCCCGAAAAACTTAGATAATCTGGATTTAGTAAAAGACCGACATAATTCAAATACCAGAAACTATAAAAAAACTGGTCACTCCATGTTTCAGGCTTACTAAGACCAGTAATAGTTTTTTTAGGTTATAGTGTTAGATTTTATAACAAAGTCCCAAAACACATTACCGATTTGCCGGTTCAAGTGTTATGTCAAGCGGGTCTTAATACATAAAGGTTATTACAGGGTGGATCAGTATGTGAACAATAGCGACGTCTGGAAGTGACACCTCTCTCTGTGCAACCATTAAAAACGAATGTAGCTTTATGTGTCTATTATGTTGTAATAATAAAAAAAATATGTTAGTTATTGTAAAGATAAACCAGATCGAGTTTTTTGTCGGTTCTTTTCGATGACTGGGTTGTTTTCCGAACCGGTGCCTTCCCAGGGCCTAAATTGAAAATAAAGAGTATTTTGATTTTGAATTTTCTTAGACAGTGAAGAATTTCGAAACGATGTTGGTTCAGGATGATGGTCGTAAGTTCGAATATATAAGTACTCGTTGAAGGAAAACATCGTGAGAAAATCATAGCGTGGGGATAGTTATTTTTCTAAATTCGCCTGGTTAGCTACCATCCTCGAGTTAAAAAACTGTTGCCAAGGGCCTGTTGATGTGTTCCAGCAGTTGCACTTGAGAGCCCTGTAGATTTAGCGTGACTATCATAAGACAACTCGTTGTTTGACATCAAATAACATTGTGGTCAGACTTTAAAATCTATAAAGTATTTGCAGAATAAGATCAGTATTTTTTATGATTACCTCATATAAATAAATATAGAATGTCAACTAATTAAAATAGGTAATTATTACTTTAATGATGGCGACCACCGAGTGATACACTATCCATCGCCGGTCGCCGCTGTCATGCCGGCCTGCGAAAAGCTGGATATGCACAGGCTGATCCCGAAACGCGACCCGCAGAAACGGATCACTATGACGGGCTTTTTCGCCATATACATGGTGGTTGCGACCCAGTCAGGCTGTAAAACCCTATCACGCCGCTTTCGCCATTACCTCGTTCGTTATTTAGCAGGGTGCACCACGTGCAGGTGAGGTTGGCTTGGGTGTCTCAAGTCTTACATGTTATTCGACACCCGTTACTCCCCAACATGAAGTATGAAATTATATATATTGTCATTTGATAAATGATTTAATTATAATATTCTCTTACAATAATTCTAATTACGTCAAAGAGAAAAACAACATTAGATATCATATAAAATAGAACATACGCGCTTCTACAGAATGACCTATATGAATATTTATTTTATAGGAAATTAAATAGTGTTTTAAAAAGTTTGTTTTATAAAGTAACTCCCCGATTCAGGGCATGATAACATTATGTATGTGTATGTTTTATATATGTATGCTAATATAATAAGTTAAATAAAATTCAGTTAAACGTTCGAACTAAAAAAGATTGAAAACATTTTTTTTATATCATAGGAGGCAAACGAACAGGTGGGTCACATGTTAAGTGATCACCACCGTCCATAGACATTAGCAACACCAACGGGGTCGCAAGTGCGTTGCCAGCTTATGTTTGGGTTGTGAGGGGAAGGGGAAAGGGGAGGAAAGAGGGAAGGTGGGCTTCCGCTGCTCTTACCGACCGAACGAAAAGCAACAATGCAAGCACTGTTAGTTACTTCACGTCGGTTTTTTGTGGATCGGGTGGTAAGTACCGCGGATGAGCCGACCCCTTCATGTTGAAACCGGTAATAGCTTCAGCGTGGCTCCACCACCTTTGAATATAATTTTTCAACGTTTTTTTATTATCATTTTCCACCGGGCCCTCTAGTTTGAATATAAAAATGTATTATTAATATAGACTATTTCTGTCATAAGAATATTTATCTAGATAACATACAGAGTACATAAATTTCACCGTCAATAACTTATCTAATGCTTTACGGCTCGCTATAACAATGAGGTAGCATTAACTTGTCAAACGAGTTTATTTTATCTTGAAAATAATAAATTTGTGAATATTAGAAGCTGATATGTATATTCACCGATTGCGAGTGTGTGTTTGTTTGTTAACGGTTTAGCTTTTTAACCGATTATCATGAAATCTTGCATACAATTTGACAATATTACAGGAAACAATATACATACATAGTTTTCAATCAGAAAAATAAATAATAGTTTAAAAAAAGTAAAAAAACACGCTTTCACAAAAAATCCAACCAAAAAACAGAAAATAAAATTTAATAAATTTGAATTAAGAATAGTGTAAATTAGAAATAACAAAATAAAATTCTTAATCCAAATTTATTAAATTTTCTTTTCTGTTTTTTTATTAAAGCGTGTTTTTTTAGCTTTTTTAAACTATTACTTATTTTTCATTTTTTAGTTAAAATTTTTTAACATTTCTTTTCGGATTATTGCATTGTCATCGACCTTTGACAGGTGTGCAAAGTTTGAATTAAATCTGATCGTTCAAAGTAGGACAAAATCGAGCTCAAAGGGGTCGTTACATACATACATACAGGTGAAGCTAATAAAAGCATGTTAAAAAAGGACCTTTGGCGTGCCGCAAGCAGAAATTTATGTTTTATACACTCGTTTCCGTTCAGTTATAAGATTTATTTAAATTATAATTAAATAGTTTAGCTATAATTCAATTATATTATGCATAATTCAATGCTAATATCATTTTCATTGAATTGAAAATTGCTTTCCAAGCATTGAACAGTGAACCGAATTTTACGCTCTCCAAATAGTCCATTGAAATGTTACATTTTTTAGGCCTTAGCGTGCTTTTCAGAGGACGCAATTTTATTTATTAGATTCAAATTTGTGGGGTCGCCACCCTTGATCCCCGGTTGCCATTTTGAAAAGGGGGGGGGGGCAAAGTGTTTTCGTCTCATAAACTAGCAACCCTACATTCATGTCATTCATACATTCATGTATTGTACATTTAGACATTATTTGTAGCAAATAAATTGTCTAAAACTTTAGCTCCTATTATTTTTTAAAAGTAAAATGGAAAATAAAAAAGGTTCAAACAAAAATAACTGTTTTTTTTTAAGAATTGCCCTTTGGGCGTTATTAATTTTTTTTCTGGTTATCTAGGGTTACATATAATAAGAATGTAAATCTAACGTGTCTGTACTGTTTCAAATTTCCGTGAAAAAATTGTTGCAGGTATCTGGGAATAAGTAATAAAATACATTTCAATCATTTTTAGCAATGTCTGTCTGTCTGTTTGTGTGAACACGCCTAACTGCTAAGGTACTGGGTTCACAGTAAAACCACACCAAGAAAATCATAAAGATTAATTATAAAGAAAAATTCGAGAATAACTTAGTTTTTGTTTCATTAAAATCGGTCCACTTTATTAAAAGTTATTGTAGATAAGTAAACAAGTAAATGGACTTAATACATTCGGATGACTTGTTTTTTACATACGGTTCCACGCGGGCGAAGTCGCGGGCACAGCTAGTTTTACAATAAAATTTCATCACAACAATCTTATAAAGGCTTTTTTTAATAAATAATTTTCACTACAAATTTACACTACACTAAAAAAAGGTAATTCAGATGCTTAATCATAATTCTGGGTCATGAGGTATTGACGTCAATAATGCTATATTTTTGTATTTTCCCATTAATACATTGCAGTAAACATTATATTTAACTGGTCTGTATTTACTGGGATTTACCACAAGCAAAATAATGTAACACAGTTTTACCGTTCAAAATCGAAGCAGCGAGTGTTTTTCAAAGGTGTTTTTAAAGTGAAACAATTCTTGGGACGGTGTTAATTGGTTTTATGAAACGAAAATTTGTAACGAAAAGGAGATATATATAAATATATATGTATAGGTTTTAGTCTGTGAGAGAAGGAGATAGTATATTCTTAATGTAATCAAAATATGTACAAAGAGAGGGGAGAGACAGAAACGTTGAAATCTATAGTACATTATATTCTGTTAGATCGTACCATCTACTACTAATTAATATTTTAAATTACAAATGTATTATATTATATGAAAATGTATTATTATATGTTATAGAAGTAAGTTAGTTTTAAATCCAATATGTAAGCGAATAAATAAATAGGTACTCGCTAAATAAATTAAAAAATACATCAAAAAACCAACGTCACGCGGTGTTCGCTGGTGGTCACCCATCCAAGTACTGACCGCGCTCGACGTTGCTAAGCTGCAATGAGTGAATGAGAACCGGTGTTTTCAACACTCTAACCGACACAGTATTACTCTCATCGCTTTTCCTCACACAAAAAGTGTTTATAACGTTAATTTTTGATGAAAAAAATCTTGAACAATGAATTATGAAATTAATTAAAGCTCTTGATAAACTTCTGTATATGAATAATAGGACCAATTATATAACTATTAATTCTATTCTAAACTGCTATAGTTAGGGAAAACGATACGTCATTTTCCTTTTATGAGTCCCGTGTCGTAAATACATACCGCACCTTTAAATAATCGCTTGTAAAATTATGACCTTCGATATACTAGGCGTGGCCAATTATTTGACAATCAATGATAAAAGAATGATACGTCGCACGTCGACATTTTATAATGCATTGAAGTAATTATAAATAACGATAATGAGAACAATATAAATGTATAGAGAAGGCCTATTTGACGCTATTTTTAATATATTTTAAAATTGGATAATGCTGACCTTTTTGTCTTAACTTTAGGCTCGGTGTCAAGTGTGAAAGCCACTCTGCCGGAGTGGTAACTAATGCAAGAATACTGGCCTAGCCTCAGTTTACGGTGTTGTCTCAAATGTATTTCAATACGAAATAATTTAACTCTTAAATGGATGGTTTTTATTTTGAATTTAAAGCATCTGTTTATATAGCAATGTAGTCATTTATAAGTACAAAGTATATAATTAAAAAAAACAGGTAATAATATCGAGTTTTTTTAATAAGTTATATGGAAAATTTTCCCAAAAATCTTGGGTATCATAAATTTTCAAATGTAAAATGAATCATTGATAGCTTACCTGACAACAGATGACGAGCATTTTTTTGAAATGACATTTCTTTTGGCACATTGGGCGGTATTTTTGACAGGAGATAAAGTCATGATTTCGCGTCATGACATGCTACATTACATGCTAGCAAAACGTGACCGAGCGTCAGACTAGCGGTGTGTAGTTTAGGAGTCTGTGTACATGTAATATTGATATTTTGCAGCTCATCATACGTTTGATTGATTAATAAACTGTATAAAGATGTATATAATTATTGTTCGGAGTGCCAATAGAGGTAAAAACCAGACTAGTGTTAATAATTTCAATATACAAATTATAAAATTCATTTAAACATTCAAAAGAGATCACAGTAGTATTTCATTATTTTGAGTTTTCACTTCTGTCGGCAGTCCTTATGCCTGCCTCGACTTGTTTTTAATATCGTAGTCAATGAAATGAAATAAGTTCTCAGCTAGACGTCAAAACTAAATTGTAAATAATAAGTGACTTGTAGTTGAACGTAAATAAGCATTTTATCTTCCATATTATTCTGTCTATGATGTAAAATCATATAAACTTACTTACTTACACAGCTATCGTCGGATTATTTGGTTTTAGTTTTCACTTCTGTCGGCAGTCCTTATGACTACCTCCACTTTTTTTCTTTCTTTTAATATCGTAGTCAATGAAATGAAATAAGTTCTCAGCTAGACGTTAAAACTAAACTGTAAATAATAAGTGACTTGTAGTTGGACGTGAATAAGCATTATTAAGCAATAAGCATTTTTATCTTCCATATTATTTTGTCTATGATGTAAAATCATATAAACTTTTTACACAGCTAATGTCGGATTGTAATTTTGCCTCCAATTTTCCTACAAACATCGCTATTGTCAGTTACATAGATTTCACTGAGAAGTAATGTCTGATAAAACTTAAGAAAGTGGTACCGAGTAACCCTGACTTGAATCCGCTTATCTAAACGTTATCTGTTGATAAAAGGATATTCTATTGTGAAATTGATATTAGATGAGTGACAATCGGTATTACTGATCTTTGTCCTCGCATATTTTTTTACTTTATTGTTCGCAACCAATCTTTTAGATTATTACTGCCATTGTTGAGTAGGTAATTATTTTAATTCTGCCCTCCCAATATATTCTTGAAAATTTGTTGTACGTTTGGAAAAACTTAGATAATCTGGATTTAGTAAACGACCGTTATAATGTAAATACTATAACAATAACAAACTGGTCACTCCATGTAATAGTGTTAGATTTTATAACAAAGTCCTAAAACACATTACCGATTTGACAGATAGTAAGTTCAAGTGTTATGTCAAGCGGGTCTTAATACATAAAGGCTATTACAGGGTGGATCAATATGTAAACGATGGTGACATCTGCAAGTGACGCCGCTCACCATGCATCCACCAAAAACGAATGTAACTTCATATGTCTATTATATTGTAATAATCAAAGAATATGTTATGTATTATGAAAAGATAAACCAGATCGAGTTTCATGCCGGTTCTTCTCGATGAGTGGGTTGTTTTCCGAACCGGTGGTAGTTTTGACGTTCATTTTGCCTTCGCAGAACCTGAATGGAAATAAAAATATAAAAAATAAATATTACGTCATTATCATTCTCATCAGCCTATAAGATTACCCACTGCAGGGTCATAGGTCTTATCCTGAAGGAAGGCCAGGAATCACCACGCTAGCCCACGACGTATTGGCGATTTCAAACTGTGAGAAATCCGCAGTCCTATGTTTTCCCAGATGTAGTAGTACTACATGAATATTTCTCAGGTTCAGGTTTCCTCACGATGTTTTCCTTCACCGCTAGCCGATAGTGTTATTAATTTAGATTACTAAATCAAGGCAAGTTAAAAAATCAAGGGCGACTGCTAAAAATGGAGTATAGAAGGCAGCTGCACTTAGCCATACTATTATTTGGTGTAATAAAACCGGGAAGCCTGAATATCTCTATGAAAAACTAGTTTGGGCAAGAGAACAAAATAGTTGATATCGCTCCGTGACTTGCACTGAGTTCCAGCTGAAAATCAGCGCTAAGTGTTTCTTAACACTTTAGCATATGCTGAGCTGGATTCCATTTCGTAATGCTGCGACGTGCATATTTTATCCACTCTTGTATATTTGTAAATAATGCATTATGAATAAAATAATACTTTCTTTCTTTCTAAATGTACGAGAATTCCGAGAAATTCATTGGGACATATCGGGGTTCGAACCTGTGGATCTCGGAGTAATAATCCATCAGTCAAACCACTAGACCACCACGACATACTATAATAAAAATTATAATATTACGTGCATTGTGATAATTTTCATGTTTTGACAAAAATAAGGGCGCTTTATTTGAACATTCCAAGGAGTTTTTGTGGTATCTCAGAATTCATTTTGCGTGGTGTTATTTTCCATCCACTTGGGTACAATTGGGTACAATACAAACTATATTGCATAAAATGCCACCAACATTATAAAACATAGAGTCAAATAACGATTATGAATCATCATTACATGTTATAAAACAAAGTCCTCTGCCGCGTCTGTCTGTCTGTTCGCGATAAACTCAAAAACCACTGAACGGAATTTCATGCGGTTTCCATTAATAGACAGAGTGATTCATGAGGAAGGTTTAGATATATAATTTGTCAAGATTCTGTGTAAAATAGTTGAAATATAGCATTGTTGGAAGTGTCTGAAAAAGTCAAGCCGCCTGGAAACTTTCGCTGAATACGCTGCCTAGTCTTTGAGATATAACAAAACAATTAACATAATACGACGCAGACGTAGTATATTTCGTATATTGTATACGTATATTGACGTAGTATATTAGTAGAGTAAAAAAGTCACTACATTACTAGGATCCCGCCAAAAACTCCTTTATGTCTTTTAGACGATTGGCGTGCTATTTATTCTCTAATGACGTCGTCATGCAAATTGTGTCACGTTGTGTGGTAGTCCGGTGAAGCTGTAAAGACCTTGCCAGGTCAATAGCATAGTCAGTTCGAGAAAAAAAAAGTCACTTTGTGTCTGTTTAGTGTAATACAGCAAAAACAATTTCATATCGGTACACTTCTGAATTCTGACAAATATAGGCGAGACGTTTTTGGAATAAATTCTAAGTCACAAAGAAGGGTTCGGCTGCGGTTTCAGACGCTATTATGTAGATTTATGACGTCATACTTATGCTAAAGAATAAGTGATATTATAGATATAGTCAGGGTGCGTCCATTAACTACGTGAGGCGTTCAGGGTTGGCGGGGTTCTAGCCGAATCTCACTAAATTTCACGTTTTCGGCAAAAATCACGTAATTTTTTTACCGGGTAAAAAATAGTGTAAAAATGTGAGAAAAGCAGATTAATTTAAAGTAAAACATGTTCCAGATTAAAATATGTCGAAATAAGACACAATGTTTCTGTGTTTTGGAATCAATGAATAAATCTAAATATTTAGTTCTGATATATCAATATTTAATATAATCATAATTGTAATTAAATGTAATTAAACTAAAAAAATAGAAATAATAAAGAAAATTTTGTGTTTTTGAATAAATTCAACACGTTTGTTCTCGAAATTCAAGTTTTTGAAATTTCTCACGTGATATAAGGATAAGGAGAAAGGTTCCAAACAAATCTCACGATATCTTATCTTCAAAAAATCCTCAAAAACGCCTCACCTGATTAATGGATTGGCCCTAAGTTGTTTGCGTAATAATATTGCAAGATAGCTCGGGGCTGTGACTTTGTTCCCCTGAAAATGATTTCCTTGTTCTGTGGCAATCGTGTTGCATGGATTATTCGTTGCCTGTTTTTATTTTTGTAAAATTATCCTTACTATTTGTTTATTTCACCGGTTGTAAGTTAGATCTGTTAATTTTAATTATTGCTACCTAGCACCTATGGAATAGTAGAATGAAGTTTATCTGCCAGGAAGAGTAATCAAAGAAAAAAATCTCTCTGATGACTTTTAAGACTCAGATCTCAAAATGGCATATGATATTATTTTTTTTTAAATTTCACGACATATTAAATTGTTAATTGCACGGTTTAGTAAAAAAAAGTTGGTACAAATGAACAAAATATTTTAAAATACATTTTTATTCAATCATTTATGATTTACAATTACAATTTATCAATTATGTTATTATCAATGTTATTTTTCAAAGTTTTGTTATCAATCAGGTATTTTTTTAATCTTATGCTGCCAGCAGTCAGTTAACCTGTGCCTCATGAGGTCTACATTCGTATGGAGCTTAAATCTTTATGGATTTTGACTGTGCAGAGGTTAATATCTGTATAGTCGTACCGAAGATTAGTCCCCACGTTCAAGCGACACTTAAATTTTGTTTGTAAGTGTATTTATAACTTGATGTCTTTGACGTAGAATTCAACACGATTTATTATAGAATTCCAATTACCTATTTAAAATTATATAACAATAGCAACCGCCAACGACGGTGGTTGCGATAAATTACAATATAA